>JAVQIZ010065297.1:0-11455 GCA_036023535.2 Galaxias brevipinnis
CGGGTTGGTTAAACCTTTGGCAAAAATTAAATCAAATCACCTTAAAAAGGCCGTACGGTTTGGGCTCACTGCAATTTCGGGAACCCCCCCCCCCCCCCGATTGAACCCTGAGTGGCCAAGAAAAAAGCTACTTCTCTGGCTGATACATAACACTTTTTTGTCCTGCTATGAAAAAGGTGTGAGCGTGCCCCCGCGGTTAAGGGTATGGTTTTATGCGCGGGACGAGATGCAGAGACCTCTGAAGAGGGCAGTTGTAGAAAGGGGCCGTGAGGAAGCGCCGAGAAAGGCCGTTACTCTCCCGTCCTACTCCTGTCTCTGGGAGTGCGGAGGCCGCCGCATGTGAAGAGAGACATCAGGTAGAACCCTCCATTAAATTCAGGGCAGGCCCTGGGCAGCGACCCCCCTGCTTAATCTCCCCCTCCACCCTGAGTGGCCGACACCAGGCTTTCATTTTCAAATGACTCATGTTTAATGCATCTCTCTGGTCACAGCGTTTAAACCTCACCTCTGCATAGAAACGGGCCACATCCAGGGGGCAGCCGTGTAGGTAGCCATTCTGGCCTTCCAAGACCCCCGGGGGTCACATGGCAGGCAAAGGTATTCTTCCTGTCTGCCATTTACTTAACATGATGATAGCCTTCCGCTTGGCCCCCCTGAGCCGTGTATTCTAGAAGCCTGGTCTCCAGGGTGACCTGGGCCCACCGAGTGCTGTTTCCTCCACCACTTAGAGGCTGCGGCCCCTGCATCAGGACTGGAATACCAAAGCAAAGGGACAATGGCTGGCTGGGGCTGGTCAGGTGGGGTCGGAAGGGAGGAGGGAGGGGGGGGTGGGGTGGCAGCTGTGTTTGTGAAAGGCCCATGTTAGGTCTAGGATTCAAGATTATTCTAGAGTTATTCCAGCACTTTGATGGAATTGCCTCTGGATAATGTCAAATAGGGACATATTTCTCCCTACATCTGATATTGGATGATGCATCTGCACCACAAAGTGAAAGCAGATAACTGGTCTCAGAGGTTTTCAAATGAATGGAATGCTTTCTGTTCCGTTTGCTCCTCACGCTGCGTATTCTTCAGATATCCTCTGCTACTGCAGAAATCAACATACTCTCATTCTCTTGCTCGCTCTCACAGTGAGAATTGATAATTAGCATGTCACGATGATTGAAATTTGGCAACTGTTGAAGAGAAAATGGGTTTTCTAATCAAAACCCGCCTCTAAGCAGAAATACTGAGCTCAGTTGGCTTGAGACACTTTTAAAAGATGCAAATAGGTGCCTGGCGAATTGTATTATGAGGCAAATTGCGTTATGGGCTACACTGCTCGTTTTCAGTATGAAATTCCCATGAAGCATCATGATGGCAGACACACAAATGGCCAAATTGAGTCCTAAGATCTCTGGAATTGTGTAATTGGCTCTCTTTCATGTATACATAAATAATGGTTTTCAAATTAGCTTATACTTGCTGTTACCAAAGATGTCTTATTATGATTTTTAAGATGTCTACTGGTTTTTGAGTCAAAAGCAAACTGCTTAGTATTGGTTGGGCCTTAGCACATCAAAATTAGCTCATCGGATGTGAACTCTTTCTGTTTCCTTTGCTTTGTTGAGGCTGTTTATATTGGACTTTAAACAAATGAAGGAAATGATTGCGATTGAATATGTGAAACGAATAACCCCTTCTTTTTTTTCTTGGAGAAGGAAGAACCTCTAAACTTTTACCCTCTGCCTCTTCCTCACCACTCCCCTTCTCTCATGTTGGCTTCACTCGTGCTGTCTATTCTTGTGCGCTCTCTGCGTCTGCACTGGCAGTAAGTGCTGAAAGGGGCTTGGATGTTAACGCTGCTCTCTTCTTCTCTTGTCTCCCTTCCCTCCTTCCCCTCCCGTGACACAGGAGCTGCTCAGTACCCAGGTATGCCCTCCCCAACCTCTCTCTCCTCACCCTCCACACCTTCCATCTTTTTTACTCCAGTCTTGTGTTCCATCTCTTCTCTCTTGGCTTTGCAGAATAGCTGCCTCTCAGCATCTGCTGTTTGTGTGCTGCATACTAACTACCCGGCCGGGCTCTCTCTCTCCATATCAATCTTCTCTCTCTCTCTCTCTCTTTTTTTTTCTTCTTCTTCTTGTGCTCGTCTTTTCCACTCTTGACTCCCGTCTCCTAATACTGCTGCTGTTACCTGAACTTCTGCACACAGCTCCCACCCCACTTTCGGTTAAGTTCCAATGTCCAAAATAGTGTATAATCAAGCAAATTATCATGCTTTAGACGCCTGAAATGAGGCAATTAAGTATAAGTGTGCTCGAATAAGGTCAAGGTAGAATTATGCTAGAGTGGACATTAGAACGTTAACCTTTCTACTATGTCGGCTGCCTCCGCCTCCGCCGTTTCACTTTGCATCTTGTGTTTCTGTCTGACCCTCTGCTTACGTTCTGCTTAAGAAAGGCTGGGTCCTCTTCCACTGATCCTGGAGATGAATGAGCAGAAGGTAACCAGAGGGCCTCCAAGCTGCCAGCGTTGATATCACTCTGACTCCGCTCTTCCCTTTGGTTTTGGTGTTCCTCTTTGTGATGTTTTCCGTGCAGAGTGCTAATGTCTCCCATCAGAGAATCCGTGTTGACACTGAAAGCCTGTCAACAAAAGATAAACGTGTTATTTGGAAGAGGGTGTGTGTACTGAAATAATCCGTTTTTATTTAACAGGGATGCAAGTGTTTGAAAGGCTAATTTACAAATAAAGGATGGGATTCGGGCTCTAACTCCTCTGTTTAACAAAGGCATAATACCACTTTTTGGGCTCATTCAATAAGATGTGAGATTTGGGGCAGGCCTAAACATGCCTTTATTAAATGGAAGCGTTCCCTCATTTGGGAAATTAGTAGAAAAGCTGTTTTGATCATAGTTGTCAGTAATTATTGTTCAAATGGACTACACAAGTAGTGGAGATGTATTACACCCTGTTGCCATGTTGTTAACAGAAAAAGAGAGACACCTAAAATGGCTGGATAAGACCATTTTGAGTGACGATTCTTATACACGTCAATCTGACTTACTTCACGTTCGTGACTCTGCCTTGCATCTGATTATTGTAGCCCTCCTCCACTTTCGAGTACAGTCTTGCCTGATTCAGACTGTTCGCCATTAACAGGCACAGTCCATAAAACATGAGACAGCAACTATACTATTGATGTTCAAAACCGCCCCTGATTAACACATACACACACAAGGAACCACCTGCAAAATGCTGAGCCAGTGTTACACTAGCGCTCACTAAAAACACCGCTTGGCCTCTCTCCAGCCCCTACTAGAGCTCTCGCTCTCCCCCTTTTGTTTCCATCCAATTATTAATGGCAGCGCCAGATATGTATACGTATCTATAACATTAGAATTGAGCTGCAAAAGACTCTCCCGGAGGGGGGATTGGACAGAGCCCAGCCCTTGTTAGGAGGGCCAGTCCTTCACGGGTCCATGGTCAGTGATATCCTTTGTGGTGGCCTCCACAGCAGATTGTCAACAAAGCAGCCCTTCCTGTACACAGGCCCTCTGCCAAGTGCACAATGTTCTGTACCACTGTCTGCATTAAAAAGGGGAAAAAAGCCACAAAGCGCTTCATGGAACCCGGTCGGTTTAAAGTTTGCCGGCCACGCAACCTTGCAACGCGTCGCCGCCGGAGCCGTCAGGCATAGCCAATCACGGTGGTGGAGCATTGTCATGTTAATGCTTCCTCAATCGTTATTTCCAATGAGGCTTTCTCACCGCCTGAGTTGATCTCCGTGTCGTGCAACAAGAACAAAAGACTACAGAATCAGAGGATGTGGTTCATGGACTTAATCTACACCCATGGTCCTGTGTGCTTTGATAGACTCACCTAAACAAACATACACATACAGACAGCCAGACACACACACACAGCTCTCACCTGTGATGCTTGTGACAGGAATTCATACACTAAGTTTTAGTCTAAGAATGTGGTCTAAGACGTCCATATCTCCTCAATGTGGGAATCCTGTATTAATTATGTTTACTCTATGCTAAATGTCTTAGCACATCGTGCATCATAGATTTTGCCCGGGCTAGTTTTTACGTTTGCCATATCATCATTTTACTATTGACTCAGCCATAAATTACAAGATTACAGTCGGAACCCATTGAGAGAGACTTCAGCAGTACACCTCTCGACACTCACACACACACACACACACACACACACACACAGACGGTTTGTCGGCTGTGGGTTACCAATGTTAACCAAAGGGAATGAACAGAACAGTGTGGTGAAAAGAGCGCCGGAAGAAGAAGGAGGAGGAGGAGGAGGAGGAGGAGGGGCTGTGGATGCTGTTCTGGTGCAGTGCCCTCCAGCTCCCTCACTATCGCTTCTTCTCCGTCTCGATCTCCCACTTGTCTTTCCCCCAGTCGCTCGCTCCCTCGCTCATCCCCTCTGCGGGGTCTCAGGCCGCCGTTGTTTATCCGGACGAGGTGGAGGAGAACGGGGCCCCCCGTCGCCCCTCTCCCTCCCGCCCTGAAAGAGATTGCCAAACGAGCGAACATAATGGCTGGCCCTCTGGTAGGGAGCCCAGGCCACCGCTGCCTCTCTGACGCATTCATCACTCGCTGGCCACCCCCTCCTCCTCCTCCTCCTCCTCCACCTCCTGCCCATACAGGGACATGAGCTACTTACACACACACACACACACACACACACACAGAGAGGGAGAGCGTTAACCTGATTGGGCTCTCACCAGACCACAACCTAATACACACCATGTTGCCATTTTCACTGTGTGTATGTGTGTGTGTGTGTGTGTGTGTGTGTTGGTGTGTTTTGGCCGTGAACAATTGTGGCCGTGAACAAGCGAGCTGTCAGACGGCGAATGACAACGCGCACTCACACCTTTGACACACACACACACACACACACACACACACATGCAGCATCCGCCCACCACTCCAGTGATCTTGACTCCTTTTCCGCGCCGCCTCCTTCCCTCCGTCCACAGCTCCCACGTGACCCCTCCATTTTCCCCGTCATTAGCAGCAGCAGCAGCAGGGCAGCGCCCCCCTCCCCCCCCTCCTCCATGTTTCCTTCTCTATTTGTTTATTGGAATTCGCTGCAATGCCTCCCCTCTCTCTCCCCTCTAAGGGGAGGGAGGGGTGGGGCTGGGGGAGGCAGAGGGAGGCGGGGTGATAGTGGAGCGATGGTAAGGAGGAAGCAAGGGATGGCTGGAGGGAGGAGAGGGGGCCATAGAACAGCCCATTGAAGGATTTTGCGCTTGTTAATGCTCTGTGGAAAGGCATAGGAGTTTCTTTCTTTTTTTTTTTTTTTTTTTTAAATAGCGTCTCCCTAATCTGCATGTTAAGAAAAAAGGCTCTGTTGTTCTTAATCAAACACTACAAAAGCCTGAAAAGGTCTCTTTTTGTGACTGATGATGTAATTCAGCTGTAAGCGCTTTTAGATGTGTGTGTGGCCTCAGTTCAGAGGTAAAGCCCTGAACACTTCATGCTTCTGTTCTACTCTGAAAGATAAATATTTTAAGTGCTCAAAACTATTTTCACTCAGAGATATTTACATTTGAAGTATGCTACAAAGTTAAAGATGACAGCAAGCCGCCCGACAGAAAAAAAAAACTGTTAAATGTATTACTGATGTGCTCCATCGTAGGACTTTTGTAGGGCAGCCACCAGCCTTTAAACCAGGCATAAAAGTCCTATTTTTAAAAATGCAAACCACTTTTTCCCAACCTCTTTCCAATCTGCTGCAAAAAAGAGAAGTGCGGCTCTATCGGCCATTAAGAACTGTAACCCCTCTTACTGTGCGCATTTAGACCCCCCGGCTGGGAGATTGGCACCCAATGCTTACATAAAACCCATCAGTCAATGCTAATGAGACGAGGGTCGGGGTCTGCTCCCCGGCCCCTGACTGGCCGCGTGTTTGAGGCCTGCGAGGGGCCGGCGATGGCTGCTGACCTTTCCCAGCCCAGTGGTGGGGCTGTGGCCGTGGTGCCGCCACGCCGCCCCCGGCTGCTCAACTCCACAGGCGCTGTTCTTTCCGTTCCTGTAGGCCGGTCGCTCCGGCTCAGCGGGTGGTGGGTTGCGTAACCCTTTCGCAGAGGCACATTCAGCCAGTCCCCCCCCCAAAAAAACAACCTCCAAATCACCTGTTTCTTTTTTCGGAGCCCGCCGCACGCACTCAACAATCAGGTGGGCCAATCACGCGCGCTTAGGCGGAGTCCTACGCAATCAAACCGCTGAATCACTGGCGCACAAGTGGCGTCAAAGCCTCGACCAGCTGACAAACTCAATCTGGGCTTGAGTGATCCATGCTCTGAGCCACTGCCTTTGAATGACGGTAATTAAATACAAAGATAATGTCACAAATCTGTTTGAGCAAGTTATGCAAATGCCAGCGATATGAATTCTATGGCATCGCTGTCCGCCTTGTTGATTGTTGACTCATGCACTGAAAGCTAATGAACGGCGGGGCTGTCCTCTGCAAGCTAACGGAGCCCTCGCGTAGAGACACTGCCGTAGTCCTCTCCAATCTGTCTCATTCAGCGGCGGACGCACCATTACTGCACATCTGCCACCAAGTGGGTAGTTCACTAATCGAGAACAATTATGTCCAACCGTTTATGTACTGCTCACGTGGGTGAGAGTGTCCCTACAGTATTCCATCTACTGTCAGCCAAACGGTGGCTTTGGTGTCATCCCACTCCTATCCTGACAGCAGGGTGTTGTCTCGTGTCAACGGGTCACCTGAGGCTGCAGGTGTGACGCACTCGGAGGTGGATTCAGACGGGTGCGTCGCTGCGGTCTAGGCTCTGCCAGGGCTCTGTTCAGTCTAGTGGACTGGAGCGAGCGCTCCCACCCTCTGTTCACTTTGACACAGTGGCTCCCCCTGGTGTCTCACACGCTTCCTGTTGTGGTTCTCCAGCATCCTCCTCCCATCCAGACGACTCCGCGCGGTAATAGTGTAAGACACGCTCTGATTTCTGGCTTGTCAGTGAAGTGTTGGCCCAATATGTGGTCAGGCGAAACAGTGTAGCCCGTCCTGGAGAATTGAATGTGATGTAGCAACAGTGTATCGGCTGACACCAGCAACACGCTCCATCTTCATAGTGCCCTGTTGGGTTTTCAGATGCGTGCACACCAGCCTACAAGGAGGGGCGGGGGGGGGGGGGGGGGGGGCTTGCACAAAGCAAACCAAAGCTGGTGCGAGGCCCAAAACACTGCACACTGGCCTCGCCCGTGTTCCCCCCACATAGCTGCCCTTCATCTTTAATAAATGTGTCTGTTTTGTTTTGCTGCTTTTCCTGGCTGCATTAGCTGGTGTTTGATGTGTGCATTAATGACAGGCCGTGGGCGGAAGTGTTCCTCCCTCCGACACGTGTCAGCATGTTTGTTTACCACCGGAAGAACAATTAAGGAGCTGCTAGCCACCCACTGTTCCAACTCGCCCACCACAGAGTGGGGAGCAGGAGGGATGAAAAAAAAAAACGCCTGGCAGACCAGCCACAGCACCCGCTGCCAGCTACACTCCTCGCTTAACCTTGAGCTGTCCAACCTTTCTCCTCCTCTAAGAACATTGCTCTCAGATTAGCATACCCAGAGTAGTGGCCTTTGAGGGGGGGGGGGTTGAACAACGGTCCCTGTCTGCGCTAAGGAGAGTATCGAGGCGCCCGAGGTTCATTTATTTTTGGTCTGTCGGGTTTGGTGGCGGGAGCTCGTCAGCGGTCTGATTTGAATCACGTTTGTTAAGCTGTCTATCCTTATCTGTCGCCATCTGAGGATGTGATTGCTTTTCTTCCCTCCTCGTCTCCTAAATGACAGGGATGTTTAGAGGTGCCTGACGGCTGAGGCATGCAAATTAGCGGTTGATGTTTTCCACTCTTTCTCTTCCCTCCCTCGGCTCCACCACCCGTGAGTCAGTTCATTCATGTTCCTCCATTAGCTCAGAGGGGAAGCTTGATAAATATAGAATTATGGTTGCAGGGTTATTTATTTATCTATTCATGAGGCAAGGCGGGGAGTTTTTGGGGAGGAGAGGAATCACAAAGTACTTTTGGTGCATTCTTCCTCCCGATGCCGGCACGTACACTCACCCTTTTAGCATCGCTGTGTATTTTGTTTAAACTTAGCTTTCCTTATTTTCGTAGTGTTTTGAGAGCTGTTCGGGCCCACGCCAAGACTTAGTTAATGAAGCAGAAACGTCATCGGCACTGTGATCCGGTGCAGATATGGGTTACTATACATATTCAAAATAGAAACTCAACTATAACCTGACACGCTCATACAACACACACAGGCTCGTGCGTGCTCACACACGTACTTAGGAATATAGAGAGTGATTTATTGATACCGGGAAAATGTATAATGTCACGTAGCACCTCTATAAATACCCTTTTGCTTTTCTCCGCAGTTCAGAGCCAGAACCTGGTGACAGACAACGTGTCGGTGGTGGAGGGTGAGATGGCCACCATCAGCTGTCGAGTGAAGAACAACGACGACTCCGTCATCCAGCTCCTCAACCCCAACAGACAGACCATCTACTTCAAAGACATGAGACGTGAGGGACACACACACACACACACACTCAAACACACTCAAACACACCCGCCTAAAAACAACACCACTCGCTCGTCCCTTCCCCGGGTGGAGATCGTCCATACCCAAACCCCTTTACATTAACACTCACACATATCTCTCACTCCGCATCACTTCAATTCACTCCCGCACGTAAGCCCAATTAATGACTCTAGACCCTCTCCAGAAAAGCCTTGAGCATGCATTAACCGACAGGCTTCTGACCGTGGCATTGGGCCTGGAGCAGCGCAGGGCCAGCCCACAGCTGGCTGTCAAGGGCACCATGCACCCCAACGGGGCACCTTGATCTCTTGTGATCTTTCTCAAGAAATGCTGTGCCATTTCATTCTGCAGCTGCTTAATTATAGCTTGGCCTCCGCTCCCACACTTGGGCAACCTTTTCACGCACCAAGTCCCCCACTGGGGTGTGCAAACTGAATTTATTATGGCACGACTGCAGAAGTATGTTTGTTTGTGTGACTTTTGTTTGTCCAAAGGGAAGAGGGAGAGCGGAGAGGCTACTCTTGACATTGACTCCTGGGAAGAAGCGCTGTTGACTGTTTTTCCCCTTGTATTCTTAATGGCTGTGACCCCCCCTCTAGAGACTCCTTCCTCAATGCAGAGACTCCCTCTGTATGTGCGTGCGCGCACTCGCTCGCGCACACACACACACACACACACACACACACTTTGTAAGTAAGTAAAAACACGCACACTGGGAGATAAACTCCAAGCTTTCTGTCAAACCCCGGGAGGGAAGCACAGAGGCCTTCTTGCGCTCAGAGTCTGGTGAGGCAGCAGCACTTTTCAAAGCCCTTTTCAATGGGTGGCCAGTCCTTTGAGAGCCGGGGGGTCGCAGGTGTGGGAAGCAGACAGAGGAGGCAGAGGCCCGGCTGCCCTCTTGACAGGCCCTGTTTCTCCCCCGTCCCCGCGCCTGGGAACCCCTCCTGTGAAGTGCACCTCAGCCACCCCTAACGAGGAGCTCACATCTGTCGTCTGCGGCTTTTAAGGCACCGACCCCTTACTTAAGCCTGGCCCCCGTGCTCGTCCCAAAAGTTGGCGTCTCTTCACTCTCCCGCTGGCTTCATCATTAAACGCTGACTCTCAGACAGAGACCAAAGGTGAGGAGGCTCAAACGGCCAGGTGCCCGTGCCCAGGAAGAGGAGGCATCTGGATACCGCAAATGGTTTCTGCCGATTGAGGCAATTGAGAGAGTCAAACTCCCCTGTGTCTGGGGCTGAGTTGGGGGGGGGGGGGGGTAGGAGGGCTATTGAACCAGCAGTCTCTAGATGAGTGAGGAAGCGAGAGACATTGTCGAGACTAAGCGGGCCGCCTTGGAGTGGAGAGGGTGGGACCATAAGGTGGCTAATTACCCCTACCCTCCCCATCTTCCCCACACTGACGCTCCTTAATAAAACTATGATGGGCTCCGCTCATAAGTAGCCGAATCCATACCTCTAATCAGAATTGATTGCCGGCACTTAGTAGAGGCTCGCTCATCGTCTCTCTGAGAAGGGACTCTTCCCAGACAGAAACCGATGGTGTGGGGGTGGGGGTGGGGAATAATTCAAATGAGACGCGGCGTAAGGGCGAGGCACAGGGATCGAGAGAGAGAGAGATTCATAAAGTAAAAGGCATAGAGCAGATTGAAGATGAGAATAGGCCATTATAGACCATGGAAGTTTTATTTATCTCGTGGCTTTCTCTCTCTCTCTCTCGCTCTCTTTTTTTTCTTCTTCTACCCCCTCGGCCCAGCACCTTTTGTGTTTACCGACAGCTTCATTTCAATACAGAGATTACCAGGACTTGATTGATTCGCTGCTGTGTGTTTACGCAGCCCTGTGGAGAATCATAACTCCTGCTCGCTCTCTTTTTTTTTGGGGCTCCCTCCTCGCGCTGCAAAGACCTTTGGCTATTTGCGATAACACGAAAATAAGCAATGTATATTCAACACTACTTTAGGCAACGGTCAAGCTGCCTCGCCAGACGTATTGTGGGGGGTGGCGACACACCAGTGTCCACATTCTGCTGACCCTGACGTCTTCATAGTGAAGCACGGAAAACCTATGTTTGGCTTTTTGTTGTCTCATGCTGTTTTAGATGGGGGGTCCGTCAGGATCACTTTATTCAGGAGCTGACTTGAGGCCTTCCAGTGTCAGGCTAATAACCAAACAGCAGAAATTAGGTTTGGTGCTACCCTCAGAGTGCTGCAAAAGCAATTATGCTTTTCAATACTCAAGCCAGCAGTAAACAGAAAACAAAATCCCTCAGCGAGTTTATCTACTGAAACGTAAAAGTTATTCTCTGAAAAATGCAGTTGGTTTGGTTTGGTTTGCTAAAATGACTTCAAGGTCGACACAGCGATGGAAAAGAATTTTTGAGAAAACGTACTTTGCCACGTGTATGCTGGGCGGGGGTGGGTGTTCAAAAGGACTGCCGTGCTGTTTATTTCACCTGCCTGTAGACTACGAAAGGATTTTCATCAGAAGGGGAACTGACCACTGGGTTAGGAGGCATGAGGCACTCCCCCCCTCCCAAGTGCCCCTTGCCATGCCATGACAAAGCAGGGGAAGTTGCCTACCATTTTGAAATCAGGCTGGAACTCTAATCCATAGACTAGACAAAAACTTTTTTTTTTCCTTATCGTTATCAGAAGCCACCCAGTAGGCAAGCTTAGGTACCAATTATGTTTGACAGAATGACTCAAAGTCCTCTTTGAATAAGAAAGAAAAAAAAAAAAGACAGGATGAAAAAATAAGTGAGAGAAACGGGGGGGGGGGGGGGGTTGGGGGGGGGGGGTTTTGGAGGGGGTACGTCTGCGAGTATTTTGTAAGTTCCGAAATCAAACTTACCGCCTCCCTAATACCCCCCACCGGGGG
>JAVQIZ010065310.1:0-26439 GCA_036023535.2 Galaxias brevipinnis
AATTTGATTTGAGTGCTGTACATCTCTTTAAACGCAGAGATTTGTTTGGGTTGTGTGTGTGTGTGTGTGTGTGTGTGTGTGTGTGTGTGTGTGTGTGTGTGTGGGAGGGGCGGGGCGACAACAACAAAAACTTGGAGTAGAATTTGACACTGGAGGGGGAAAAAGGAGTAGAAGGAGCGGTCGGGGGTAGGGAGGTTCTTTTCATATTCCAGTAGGTTAGTCTTTAATCTGTGGTAGTGACACTGTGCATTGATGCCATGTCACAACAGCCCCACTCTGACTGGCACCTGGCCCACTATCGGCGGCTGGTAAGTGGCCGTTCCCGCCGCGCGCTGTCAGCCCGCGCTACGCCCCCCTCTCGCCCGCCATGGCTCTGGCAGAGAGGGTGCCAGTCAGCAACGACGGATCAACAGGCATAAGTCCCCAGAACAGCCGGCTTACACCGATAAGTGGGCCGGCCTGGATAAGCCCGGCTGAGGTATTCTATTACAGAGCCAATTACCCCATGGTAAATAAGACCCGGATGGAAGGGGAGAGCAGAGATGACACAAAGACAGAGACGTGTGCTAGGGGGGGGGCTCCAGGAATCTAAATACACAGTCCTTAAGTAGCTCCAGTTGCCCCTATCACTTCTGAATGACTGTTAAGACTTTCCAAAGTTCTGTCACTCTCGGAGAGAAAAGCAAATCCTGGCTGTGTAGTCGTGGGGCGCTCGGCAGCAGCCTGACGCTCGGAGAGAGCGCACGTGGACCGAGATCCCGTCAGGAGACGTACGCCACACCCAGGACTAAATCCCAAACAAGCCCTCCAGGCTGGCCAGGCTCCAGGTCAGTCACTCAGGCCCAGGCCGGCTCTCTCCAGCAGCGGGGCCCCGGGAAGCCAGCCTCCATCACAGCCAACACCCACAGACCGGCCTCTCTAATAGGGACAAATTGGCAATGTGTGTGCGGGGCCCACTGCCGTGCGCTAGGAGCTGTGGATTGATAGTGATGCCTAATGATCCCCCCGGGTAGATCAATACCAATAATCTTCTTTCCTGCCTATCCTCCTTATAGGCAGTAGGGAGGTGGAGGAGGAAAGGGGGGGAAGTGCAGCAGGGAGTGACAGCCAGTGAAGACCATGGCCTCTCACCAGGCAGCGGGCCCAGGTAACCCCGTGCCCACACACAGGCACCTCCGTTGGTCCTACCGCCTGGAGCCTCGCAGGAGAACCAACATCCTTTTGTTATATTCTACGTCTGATACCGGAAAAAAAGAACTGTGTTTGGGTTCAAAGAGGCAGTCCAAAGCCTTCCGCATAAAGTTTCAGACTTTGTTAGAGACACACTCGTACACACTCACGGAAGCACACACCCGCACATGCACGCACACGCACACACACACACACACCCTGCCTCGCAAACCGTGGAAATCAAATCAAAGCCATACTGTCCTCATGCACTGTGCGATCAATATTTATTTTCCTGTTATGTATTTATTAGTGTGTTCAATTTCACTAGCCAATAAGGCCTACTTTATATTAATTATTTGTGAGGATGAGTAGCCACAGGCTCCCAAAGCCTAAATTGAGATGTGGTCTATAACAATGCAAACCTTACGTCTGAGTAATGCAATTAAAGCCAGGTCCACAGCACCACTAAGAGAAATAAATGATGCAACATTATTCATTTTCTTCGGTGATATTGGAAAAGCATTTGTTTAATATACCGCACACTCAATATTTTTGCAGGCTCCAGCAATACAACAAGAGAATACCCAATTCTGCATTATGAAAATGTTTGGCTCAATGTATCACCACAAAACATGAGTGACAATATATTAATTCATTTTGTGATGCGCTAAAGATTTTGTTAAAATGTTATTTAATCTTCATGACTCTATTCAAAATCAATTTCTTATTATCAGACCACAGAATGCAAGCAAGATGCAATTTTTTCAAATGGCTTCCCCAGTGAATATATTTACAGATAGCCTAGTTTCTGAGTGGCTAGCTGTGCAGCTCAGTCCAGCAGTGCAGGGGTGAGGTGAAGCATGCAATCCCTACGGACCTCCCTGGGCTTTCAGTGTGTGTTTGTGTGTGTGTTTGTGTGTTGTGTGTGTCCATGTTCACGTCCAAGAGCAAGTGTGTGTGTGTGTGCGAGTGTGTGTGTGCGTGTGAGTGTGAGTGTGTGTGCTTATGCGCTCATGAACTATGCAGTCATAAAGCTTCACATCACAGGCACCTGCCACCCCGCTCTCACACCCTGTGGTCCTGCAGCTGATTACTAGCACCAAGCACATCCATACACTTTATCCCAGCTGTCACAGTGCATGCTCATTACCCCCTGCACCACCCAGCTGACTCCACGCCGACACACAAGCCTGGACACAGCTCCAGGGCCACGCCAACAAACACGCAGAATGGTCCACAAAAAACATATCTATATAATCCCCACCAATTTCATTTGAACTCCGCAATGACAGTTTGGTATTTTTTTATTTTTTTTTTGTAGTTAGGGTAATCAAGCCTAATGAAATAATGAAACGGCAAAATATAAATATCAAATAGAATCAAACAAAATGATTGACATGATGGATGTACGCCATTATATTTCCTGTGGCAAAACACTAGCCACATATGACACCACATACTATGTCTTTGTCTAATATTTATTGAGTCGATTGTATCAATTCTCAGTCTGAGGAAAAACCATGTCGTGGCCCAATAGAACAGACGACTATGGGGCGAGTATACTGAGCTGGATTCTCTGTATTATACATCAGATCAATAACCAGAGAGAGAAGTGGAGTGGGGTGAATAAAGCAGAGTTTGGAGGGATGAGGGACCTATCCATCTCCTCAACAAGCCCTCTACTTCCAGGAGGTAAGCTGGGGTGTGTGAGTGGGCACGTGTGTGTGTGTGTGTGTGTGTGTGTGTCTGTAAAATAATGGTTTTCTGTCTCATCCGCTCACGGCATCATAAACTGACTTTCTGTGCTTTGTATTATGTCCGTTTTGGGAGAAGAGGGGACATGTTGAAAATAAAAAAAGGCAGAGGGGGTTGGAAAAAGAAACGAGAGACTAGAAACGGGAAATGTGTGTTCCTCTAACCCTTCTCTCTGAGCAGGGAGAGAATTACAGCCCATTCCATTTCCGTCTGATGGTCTTAGCGCAGCTCTTCAAATAGACATCATTCCAAATACAGGGCTAGGCTAGCTAAAATGGTTCAATATCAATTATTTTATGTTATTACTGGAATTGCAATGTAGCATACCAAAGTTATTTCTCCATATGCACCTGGAAAGGGAGCGAAGGAGGATGGATTATCTATTAGTGAGGATGTTTTTCCGTCTTTTTAACCTTCAGGGAGGACATCATATTGGCTGAATAATTTGGCAAGTGAAAAGCAACTACTGGGTTTTTACGATGCTATTCTTTGCGGCACAGGACAATCATAATGGAGGTTTATAGACAGGCCAAAGAAACCCTGTTTATTACAAATCACCAGGAGAGAAAACAAGGCTGCGTCAAATTCAAATTTTGTGTCAGGAGCTTTTTCAAAAAATAGATAGCCCCTTAAAAAAATTATACCTACTCTTATAAAATGATGGCTTGCACAACTGAAACACTGTAATGTAGATTTGAAGTATTTTTCAACAAAAAAAAAAGTAAATTGCCAGATGAATGCATCCTGTTTTTGAGATTTTGAGTGATATTCATCTAACATATTTTTCTCCAAAATATAACAAACCCTTTCACAGACATCTGGTGCCTACAGTGCTTGGAGTACGTGTATAATAAGAAAAACTATGACCTTAAATTGAGCCATTTGGACCAAAACTAAATGGAACTAATCTCTTTGAAGAAAAGTGAACTCTGCCGACCAAAGTGTGTACATGAACTCCTCGTTTGGGATCCTCCTCTCTTCCTTGGCCCTCGTGCCACCATCCTGTCTGTGCTGGTCTCCCTCCGGAGCGCAGAGTGCAGCGCTTAAACGGCTGCATTTAATTCATTACATCATTATGTCATCCCATACTAATCTGCACAGTGGCCTCTATGGCTTTGACATGCAAATGATGTAGAAAAACGCAGAGGGGAGGAGGGAGCGGTGGGAAGTGGAGGGAGGCAGGGGGGGAGTGGAGGGAGGCAGGGGGGAGTGGAGGAAGGCAGGGAGGGAGTGGAGGGAGGCAGGGGGGAGTGGAGGGAGGCAGGGAGGGAGTGGAGGGAGGCAGGGGGGGAGCAAAACACCAATCATCATGTCTTGTCAAAGGCGTGAAAATACGCCCTGAAGCTGCGCTACCATTTTCTCCATCCCCTCATCTTTAACGATATCTTTCCATCTGTATATACTGTATATATAATAATAACAATATATATATATATATATATATATATGCCCCCCTTTTCTGTTCCCCACCCTGGCTGCTCTCTGTGTGTCTCCTCTGACGCCGCGCTGAGATCCCGCCGAACGCCGGCAATCTGTTGAGGATCAGGCTCCCTATAGAGAGCATGTAAACAGGACGGCGTGTGGCAGCCCCCTCCTGGCCCTCCCCGCGCGGGGGCCCCCCTCATCTGCATATTCACAAAAAGGCCCGTGTCTCTCTGTGCCTCGCAGGCAGCTGGCTGACTCCCTCATCAGCAGAGCCCTCCCCAAAGCCTCATCAGCACGCGCCGGCTCTGCTAACCAACGGCTGTTAGGCAACTCGTGCCTGGACCACACACACACACACACACACACACACACACCACATCCAAAAGATCCACATGCATCCACCCCAACGCACTCTAGCAGGTTTAACATATACACACGCGCCCGCGCGCGCTCGGCGGCAGAGTAAACAGAGGGAGAAAATCAGGAGTTAGCGAGGCACTGCCGACGCCAGGCACTGCCCGAGCTCATCTAATTTCCAGCACCCCCTCCCTCCTCCTCCTCCTCCTCCTCCCTCCCTCTCTCCCTCGCGTCTCTCCCTCCTCTCATCATCAGGCACCTGGTGACGAGCGGCCCGTGATAATCCACAGCCTCTAACCAATCAATCAGCAGCATCGTAATCAGCGGCGCAGAGAGAGAGAGAGAGAGAGAGAGAGAGAGAGAGAGAGAACAGAAGAGAAAGAAAGGAAGAAAAAGCCCACAACTTACCCTGGGTCGCCTCCAGTCTGCTCAGCACAGGGAGAGGGAACTCTTGTCAGTGTTGTAGGGTTTTGGCATCAAGCAGCTACTTACACTAGGTTCACCAGGAACACGGAGAAATATTCAGATTCTATCTCAAGTCAGATTTTTTTTTAAAATAAATAAAAAAGAAATATCTGACAAGATTTTTCCCCCCTGCATCATAAACATGCCACAACATATAAAGCACTCCCCCTCCCTTTTGCTATTTCACTCTGACTCCCTCTCTTTCTCTCTCCTCCTCTGTCTCTCTCTTTTCCTCTCTCCTCCCTCAGTGTCTGCCTGTTGCGACAGAGCGGACACAAACACCCAATACAGTGAAGATAGAGGCTATATTAAAAAAGCACCCTACTACTGTAGGAGGTATAAAACGCTGGCTAGTGCAATATCCCGCAGATGTGTTGGCCAGTATGTGTGTGTCCGTGTGTGTCCGTGTGTGTGTGTGTGTGTGTGTGTGTGTGTGTGTGTGCTAGGCGGGATGGCAGGGTGGGAGGGAGCAGAGAAAGCAAGGGAGGGTCAAAGCTAAATGTTCTACAAAGAACAGGGGGACCGAATGGACTCCTTTTTTTCTTTCTTTGAATGAAACACCCTGAACATTGGCTCCCTCCTCTTTTTTCCTTCCTTCCTCCACTTTCCCCTCGCCTCCCTCCCTCCCTACCTCCCTCCCTCCACTCCCTCTCTCGCCCCCTTTCGTGCTCATAGGCATTCTCTCACCAGATACAGCATCCTTTGAGGGGGTTAGCCGTTTCTGGGAGAGGAAGAGGTAACGGCGCCTAGCAGCCTTGTACATTTTCGCCTTGAGGGGGAGGGAGGGGGGGGGGGGGGTTGTAGCTGAAAAGCCATGCGCTATAATCACTTTTAAGGCTTGCAGGGGAGAGAGAAAAAAAGGCAAAGACAAGAAAAGCATACTGGTTTTACACCGCTCCCAAAAAGATCTGATGCCGAATTTAGCATAGGATTACACAGAACCCTTCCCATTCTGAACCTCAGCAGCGAATCCCCATTTCAACAGAGACACTGTGATTCCTCTCCTCCCCCTCCACTAAAGAGCCGGCTGTTGAGAGGCTGCAACGGCAGCGCCCAGCTCCTAAGTTTAGTCCTACAACAGAGCACAACCAAACAGAGCTCACAGACAGCCACACGTAGACACTCCGTCTGCTTAAAGCGCCTCTCCAATCGACTAACACCATCCCTAGAAAAGCCCACGTTTCCCCAGAAAGGTAGCTCCAGCACCCTGCATGTGTCACAGTGCTCCAGGCTGCTCTGCATGCCCGTAGGAGTACAGGGCGCCCGTTAGGGGCCAGGGGCGCGGCCGTCCTAACGAGGGCTAGCCTGGTGAGCCACTAGCTCTCTCCACTCCATTCAGCCAGGACCTTTGTCCTGCCTAAGTGACACGCCAATGGCCGCGGAGGAAAAGCCAAGCCAAATCACACACTGTGGTGGCACTTGAAGGACTCGTGGGGATCCATGTCTTATGGATATTACGGAGCGCGGCAGAGGGGCGAGGGGGAACGGAGGGAGAGGACGGGTCTGTGGGTCTCCCTGAATCCCTGTCCCGTGCGCCGTCTTGTTTTATTAATGGAGTTGATTTCAGCGGCTGAAGCCAAACCCTCTCTCCCAGGAGTCTCCTCTAGCCCCTTGACCCCCTGCACCACACCCTCCCCCTCCCATCCCCTCTCCCAGTCCAAATAAACACGCACACAACACTCACAGACGGCATCACACACACACACACACTAACTCACTCTCTCGCACCGTGCTCTTGCTAGTCCCACCGGCGGTGCGTGGCTTGGCCCTCAGAGCAGCCGGGGGACGGGAACAGAGAGAGCATGCAGCCCTCCTGCAGCAGGACCTACGACCATGAACCTAGACTCACCGGGCTAGTCTCCACACACACTGGACAGGAGACACCGCACACAGCGCACACCTACACACACACACACACACACTGGAGGTGAGTCACAGTCGTAAAATCCCAAACTACAGAGAGAGACGGCATTTCGGAACCATGAACTACGGTAGCAAACAACCGTGAAGCAAAATAGACCAGGGGAGGACGAGAGACAGGGAGCCGCCATGTTCTCAATGAGGAGAGACAGAGGATTTACACAACATGGCAGCGCTGGGTTGTAATGCGTCAAGCCATGGAGAGCAGCCCTGTCACTATCGCTCTCCATCATCAGCAGGAACCCAACGCGGGCCCGGCATTGTCTTTTGGGCCGGGAGCGGGGGGGGCATGTGAGAAAGTGCACGTGAGCGGCAGTGCGCAGGCGCACAGCTGGGATGTATTTGTACGCATGCGACGGTCTTTGTTTTGCGTGTGCACATGTTTGCATCCGAGCAAGTGTTATTGTTGCTTTGTGCATGCTTGTGTGAGTGTGTGTGTGTGTGTGTGTGTGTACACGCATGCGAGCGGGCACACTCGGGTCTGTCTCCCCGGCATCCATATTAAACGGGTGTTGGAGGTGACTGTGCTTCCCCGGGTGTCATGAATATAAGAGCAAGGATCCATCTTCCCAGAATACAATTTCACAGGTAGTGACAGTAAAACTGACTCGCTCCCTCCGAATGCGGAGCGAGGCAGAGAGGGAGATGGAGGGTGGAGAAGGGAAAGACACTGGGAGACAGACAGAGACAGACGAGCCACCAGCGCCTCTCATATGAGCCCCTGAACATTGCCAGGTCAGCCCACCGCATCCCATATCAAACTTAGGGTGCTCTTAAATGGCTTAGTTCTACAGAGATATAAATGCACTGATTTGTCCAATTTGATTCTATGCATGGAGCATTCATTCCAGACACAATGGCCCCGTCCACATTCATCTCTGCTTTCATCAGTAAGAAAGACATTAGGTCTCAGCAATGCTCAGCGAACAATTAGTAGCACAGTCCTACAAAGTTATATTCAAACGAGAAAATCCATATATATATATATCTATAGGCATATATTAGATTTTTACTTTTAAATGAGAGGAAATTCTGCTTTCCCTTGACGTTTCCATATATTATTCACTAACATGTGATATTTAAATAGAAGGCATAAAGATAAAGCACATGAAAATATAACTTCAGAAACCCCAATTGTAACTCAAAGAGCCCTTTGAGATTTTTTTTAAGTGGTTGAGATGTCCAGCATATCTTTATGAATAAGCTATTCGTATTAAAATGCCTCAAGTTTTCTGTCTCCACAGTGAATGTGAGGTGGCTCTATTTTGTACCATAATTAATTATCTGATATAGATGGAACCTCTATGTGTCTTCATTTACAGTGAATGTGATTAAGACTGTGTGACTGGTAATTTCAGGTGGGAATTTTAACAATTATACCTGGTGTATTGCTAATGATAATTAATGTAATTAACCAATCAAGCGGATTTCTTCCTGTTTGACTGCAAAGATGTCAATGTAAAAAAAAAAACACTTAGCTAATTATCTTAATCATGCGCTAGACTAAGCATTAATTAAAATAATTTAATTGCAATTAATACCGCCATGAGAATAATGTGATTATCCGGGAAAAGTATTTAACTTAAAGATGGGTACATGTTGCCTTGAACTACCTGCCAATAGACATATGAGCGACAACATTTCAAACAGCAATGAGAAATCAAATTATTTGTTGTCAATCAGACAAAGCTTATGATAAATGACAGCTGTCTTAGGGGCAATGACTCTCTCTGGAGATGGTGGTGGGGTGTAGGGGGGTGGGGGGGTGCGATATCCCTATTGTCAGAGCCAATCATGCTGGACCTGAACGTAAGCAAGGAAAACAGTGTCAAGTTCAAGTTGAGGGAGTAAAAAAAATAACAGGAGGTCGAACAGTTGCAACAACAAAAGAGAGGTGACAGGTGGATGCAGAATCTGGAGCAGAACCGAGCGGACGGGAGAGCTGCAGAGCCCAGAGGAGGTGGGGAGGAGCGGCAGCCATCAGTCAGCGGGCTCCTTCACCTCGCGCCTCCTACAGTCCAAGCTGGAAACACAGCCAGACTCTCCTTCTCAGCTTCAGAGGCCAGCGTACAAAAGCAAACACGCCTTCCCCTCCTATCAATTCCTTTCATATCTCACAAAACATTTTACAGTAGGACACCACTATCCAAGGTGGTGCATGCAATGCTCTTCTGATTTGTGTTTTTGTCAAGGGTACACAATGTCTGTGTCACTTTGTGGCTGTGCATTCAATTCCCATCTGAGCATAGTAGGTTTCACTGTTAAAGTCATTCAGAAAAGTACAAACAAATAAAGCGGTGTGTTTTTTTTCTCTCCCTGACTTTGTTGTTCCCATTGTCGTCCACGATGTTACATTTCTCTCTTCTTGATCTTACAGAGGCGCGGGGATGAGACGGTGCATTAGGGAACGAGCGCAGAGCAGTGTGTGTTTGTGTGTGTTTGTGTGTGTTCCTCCTGTCCTGATCTGCAAGCCTCTCTTTGGCCATTGCGTACGCTTCAGCGGCCATCTCCAGGCCCTTCCACACGCTCCATGGACATGGGTTGATGAAAAGCATGAGTGACAAGATTCATGGTTATCAGAGCAGCTGATGAAATGGTAGGGCGAGAGGACGATGGAAACGACGGGCCGTGCTCTCGCTTTTTTTTATTATTATTCAAAGAAGAGGAAGAAGATGAAGAATACAGATAGGTCAGAAGATTGAGGGAGAAAATGAAATAAATAAAGGTGCCGGCCATCATCACTCCGTCCTCCTTCCTCTACTTCCTAACATCGGAAATACTACACTCTAAAAAAGAAATGCTTTATTACAAAAATATTGACTTTTTGCTAATGCATTAACTTCAATCTGGATACCAAAAGTATGCCAAAATATATAGATAATTTTGTAAAGGAAAACACAAGCTGATTGTTTTAATTGCAAACGTGAAATAATGTGGATCATATGAATGAATATCCAGAAATAATTACCAATTGTGAAACACACAATATAGGACACACCATATTTGAGGACAAATAAGTACATTTGTGTCTACCAAAAAAAACTAATTTAACACTTTATGTAAAACTTTTTTTTACATGAAAGAACTAGTCTCTTTATAAAGCAACAGGACTTCCCCTCAGTAGTCCGGCCTATTCTTCTGGACGCTCTTTGCATTGCATTGGTAAAGCAAGGTGATGATTCCATCCCGCTCAGCTGTGGTCTAGAGACACACCAGGGATTTAGTCCAATCGGGCTTTGACTTTGGCAGTTTGGCCAACGCCTAACCGAAACAGCCTTTTCCACTTTCAGCTCACTCAGTGGGCTCAACTGATTCACTCCAGACGCTTTCCAAGATAAAATATATTGTGAAATATAGTGAGAGAAATATCTTCACTCACAAATACAATTTAAAAATGACATTACAAGTTCATCAAATGTATTTTATTCTAATTTAAAATGTTTGCTCGACTACCTTGTTGGGGCAAAATTATTATTATTTTTGATTTGTTTTAAATTAAAATCTTATGGACAAAAGGCATTCTTATTAAATAGGCCTTCAATTAATAATAAATAGACAACAATAGACAATAAAATAATTGTTGTAGCAAAACTAAAAAAAAATTATATATTCATGAGTACAAACCTAATTGTGTTTAAATTTAAATTTCCAGAACGTGCATCTAAAATTTACAAATGTTAATTTTGTACAAAATAAAAATTAAATCTTCTGCAACAAGTATAAAACTTGTTTGTCAAAAATTATAGATAAATATTAGATGAAGTCTATTTCATACATTTTCTGAATGTATTACGTTAATAGGTCCTACATTTGAGTATAAATAGTGAACGGTTGCTTGGTGTGCAGCTGTGTCCTTTGTAGTACAAAATGTGTACATTTATTTTATATTAATAAATTTATGTATTTCCTACTGTATTTGCAGATTTTAACAGTGATTTATTTGGACTGTATCTTTATTTGAAAAGCTATAAGCGAAGGTCTATCTCTAGATGAACTATGCAATTGCATGGTGTTCTTTTAATTATTATTTTTATTCTATTTATTCATATTTATGTGTCACATTTTAATATAAATTATATTGAACATATGGATAATTTTAGGACATTTTTTAACTAATATAGGTACATAAACCCAAGCTTGATGTTTATTTATAAATCAAATGTTTGTAATATTGTTTAAGTGTATCTGTGTCCATATCAGACATCTATTTAGTGAGATATGAAAATGGAAGCAACATGCAAACATCCCCTATGCTGGCCAGCCGAGTTAGCGGCTAGGGGCTCTGAGTGAGAGGGTGGGAATGGCAGCACTTTGTATTTGGCACAGGGTTAACCAAGGGACAGGGTCGACTCTGATGTGCCCCAGATTTTCCCTAAACCTTTTTGTCCATTGACCATTTTTGAGTGGCTTATGGAGAGATAGCTTTTATTTTACTTGCCTAGAAAATCCAAGGCAAGAACACCTCTGCTCGAAAAAGACTCACACAAAAGCACTGAGAAACGATTTACTGAACAGGATCAACGCGCATGACAATGTCCCTGCTCTCAGCTATTCTCAAAACAACCTTGCTGATAGTGACCACCTGAGCTTATGGTACATTGCTCTGTTAAAGGAACTTGTTGTGGTGAAGTCAGGACTTGCTACTAAAATATTCTTCTTCCCAAAAGAATGGTTCTGCATTAGACCTCTGAGTGGAGAAACAGGCAGTGCCAACATCTGTCTACACGGGTCGGCAAAATCAGAGCAAGTCCATCGGCACAAAGAGCCTAGCCCACAACACAGTGGTCTCCTTGCCAGGACTAACCTAGGACAGAGAGCAGGCTAAGAGCCTAGCCCCAAACACAGTGGTCTCCTTGACAGGACTAACCTAGGACAGAGAGCAGGCTAAGAGCCTAGCCCACAACACAGTGGTCTCATTGACAGGGTCAGGGTTAGGACAGAGAGCAAGCTAAGAGCCTAGCCCACAACACAGTGGTCTCATTGACAGGGTCAAGGTTAGGACAGAGAGCAGGCTAAGAGCCCAGCCCACAACACAGTGGTCTCATTGCCAGGACTAACCTAGGACAGAGAGCAGGCTAATAGTCTAGCCCACAACACAGTGGTCTCATTGCCAGGACTAAGCTAGGACAAAGAGCCGGCCGAGGTCAGCCCACGGACAGTCCCTGCACTACAGCACAGACCCTCCGGACCCTGAAAGAGGTCACAGAGGGGGAGGCAGAGGCACCATGTTAAGAATGCACAGGCTCAGCAGTGCCTTCTCCAGGTCAAGGTGGTGCACTGCAAGGCAGGGCTAAGGGACAATAAAAGATGAAGACTAAACTGTGTTGTTTATCATTGTAGAAAGAGGCAGGATTATTCTGTGCTTACACTGTATTTACATTCAAAGAGAGAATAAACTCTTAATCATTCCAGCCTACAGAAAAAAATATTATATGCCACATGTGTTCCTTAATTCAAGCACAGAAACATACCAACAAAAGTACAGAAGAAAACAATGACGTGAGCTAACAAAGACTTCAATAAATACGAAGGTTGAGATGAAAAGGAAGTCATCAAAGTTCAAATATGTTCAATAAACAAACAAACGCCCCGTTTCCATCTTGTCAACCTTATAAGCCTGGAAGTATGTAAGTCGTTCAGTTGATGTGCCTCAGACTGTGTGGTAGCTTGAAAGGGGCTGCAGGCAGAGAGAGGCAGGGTTGGTGGTGCAGGAGGAGGCGCTGCTGTCTCCCTAAGCCAGTGTGAGGTGGAGAAGAAGGTGCCATTACCTTTAGATAAGTATGCAGGGTCTTCTCGGGCGGGCATCTAGCAAAAGAGCATCTTGCGGGGAAAAAAAAGGCTGAGGGCCTGGGGTGAAGCTATGTTCACTCTGCAATTCTTTAAGCTCACTGAGGCTGAAAAACACAAAACGCATACGAGAGAGAGAGAGAGAGAGTGAGAGAGCGTAAGAGAAAGAGAGAGAAAATGTTTCAGATGTTGCCATTTTTTGGGGAGTTCTTTTTCTTTTTAAGAGCTGGATTGGTGGTAAGTCTAGGTTCAGGGCACTAAATGGGGGCATAAAACTGAAGCAGTACCACTCACATTATTATACACAATGTCTCCCATTTCCTCCCCTTGGATGAGCCATTTCAATGGCTCTCCTTCCACGCCAGGAGCACTTGTGACTGTAAATGATAACTGTGGCTTTAGCATTTTCTATGCACTTCCTTGTTTTTTTTTCTGGGTTTAAAAAAGCACAAAGCCCCGGCATCTGTGTGTGTGTGTGTTTGTGTGCGAAATGGAGTGTGTGGTCGCTGTGTGTGTGTTTGGGTGTGTTTGATGTGAGCGTGTGCAGAGGAGGTGACAGACTAAAGCTGGCTGATAGGGTGGGACAGAATATGGCTTTTTATTTTTTTTTCTTCTTCATGATTCCATTTTTTGTGTGTGTGTGTGTGTGTGTGGGGTGACCTGACGCCAGCTCAGCAGGGCCCCCAGGGGGACAACCCTGGAGAGATGAGAGATGCAGAAGGATAGCGACTGCAACAGTGAAAGGAGATGAGGAATCAGAGAGCGATGGAGGAGGAATGAGGAATGAAGCCAGGAGGAGGAGGGGGGAGAAAAGAGACCTGGAACCTCACAGGGTGATGGAAACGGAGCCAGGGTAGACTCTCTTATTTATGCCACAGCCACCACACGGCCAATCCAAAAAGAGATTTGGATGGTGTTGCACAGTCTAAATCATGTGGCTGGCCCTCATCTAAAGCGGGTCCACGGCCAGACGCAGAGGCAGTGGGAGAGGACGGGAGGATCAGCGACGCACCACACGAGCTCGCAAACAAGACAACACAGACGCCATCCTCCTGCCGATGAGAATGAACTTCCAAATGAAGTGTTACACTAAAAGAAAAAAAAGCCTTTACAATAATTGTACTCTCAAATCAAGTGAATTACATTGTGAAGGGCAGAGTCGACACTGTTGTTCATTTGGTTGTTTCTGTTTGTGTTTCTTTTTGTCCGCTCTAAATGAATGGTGGCTGGCTAAATGCGCTGACTGAGCAGTGGGTTATCCTTGGGCTTATCATGTCAGACCATACGAAGACATTTCATATTCATCCAAATGGCTGTTCTCTGCAGGGGGCTCATGGCGCTACCTATCCCACTCCCCCTTTTCTCTTTGATTTGGCTCATTTGAGCGGCGCCGTCCCCGGCAGCTTGTTAGAACTGCCACCTCGGTGACTCTGCCCCCTGGATGGGGGGAGAGAGAGAGAGAGAGAGAGAGAGAGAGAGAGAGAGACAGAGACAGAGAGTGGGGAGGGAGTGGGCGGCGGAGGGTGGGGGCGGGTGCAGGAGACAGAGTGGGGAGCTGGAGGGGCTGTAGGAGGGGGGCCAGGAGCTGGGGAGGCCTCCCCGAGAGCGCTGTCGCCAGTCACGGGTGAGCAAGTAAGGCTGAGCGAGTGTCGCCGGGGAAACATGAACAGGGCACACCATCTACTGTCCAGGCTGGAGTACTGCAGTCTGGCAGGCAGGGGGGCTAGAGAGAAGGGGAGAGGACAGACAGCCTTTCAATAGAGAGACAGTGGAACTGCCTCTGTCTGGGATGGAGCAGCGTTCAATGTGCATTCTATCTACCCCCGTCCGATAGATAGTGTTTCAGACAGTAACGAGGCTGCAGACAACAAGGTCTTAAAGCTCACCATGCAGCTATCGATGGCTTATGTCCTTATAGACCACAAAAGTCAAATTACTACAAATGTATAGACAATATGTCACTGTAGCATATGAAGAGGGTGAATGATATATCTTGTTGATGGATTGGATTACAATTTGGTTACAGAAAATAATACCAAAAAGATATTTTTACTCTTTACTGCTCTGACTCAATAAAATGTCCTGCAGAAAACAGTGTAGTAAGTGCATGGATTTTCCCTTCAACAAGCATCACTTTACCCGATGGCTGAGACACTGCCAACGGCCATAGAATCACTGAGACATGGTAGAGAAACTGATATTTCCTTTCAAACATTCATGAAAGCAAACTGCAAAGCAAATTGTTTAACAAACAAAAACTTTGAAAGAGCAAACACAGAGGTGCAATTGAAACAAAGAACCTGCTTCCTTTTTATTATTTGTGACAAGGTGCAAAAAATTATCCCTTTAGGTCAAAAGGACAAGAGACATAACTGCCTCAATTACCCATAATGGCACACATATGTAGCCTCAGACTCAATTTTGCCTCAATCAATTTCAAACACTCAAATTCCTACCTATTTTAGACATGGGAAAAAGAGCAGGCGTTACCCGCCTCGGAAAAATGCAAAAAAGAGGGAATTCATGAACACTAAAATCCTTGCATTTCACCCATTATTTCCCAAGGTCATGTTCATTTTTATCAGGGGGGTGCGTGGCGCAGAGTGGACAACGGCTGAGATGTGTGACTGCTTCTGGAGGACCAATGCAATAAGAAGTGGGGATGAGGAGCACAACAAATCCAGCGCCCACGCCTTGCTTAACTTCCACTGATTAGACGGCCAGACCTGCCATAACCTTGGGGTTCAGCCGGCAAGAAAGGGGACATCAGACCGGGGGGAGGGAGGGGAGACAGCGGGTAGAGAGAGGAGGTAGGTAGGGAGACAGACACACAGACCCAAAAGAATACAATGGAACGGCATGGGGCAAACCTATTCACAAGTCATTTCCATTTGCCTCCTTTCGTATATAAAAAAATACAGCGAGGCACCATTACTGAACCCCACAGCTCCCCCCCCCCCTCCCTCTCTAGACCCCATGAAAAAATAAATCTAATTTTCCCATCCCCGCCACAGAGCGACATTCCCCTCCTGCAGGCTCCGGCTCCCCCAGCCCCTCCCAATTCCCTCTCATACTGACGCACTCTTTTTCTCTCAGAGCAAGGCTCCATTTTGTAATAAGTTCTGATCAGTGTTTCCACCAATTTGCATTCTACTCTGAGAAAATGGTGGAACAGCCTTGATGATAGAAAATGCAAGCAGAGAGAGAGAGTGTGTGTGTGTGTGTGTGTGTGTGGGGGGGGGGGGGGTAGTAGGGGAGAATAACAGAAAACAATCAAATATCCGATAGGGCTGGGATGAGTGTGTGAATCTATAGCCTGGTAGTATGGTACTGCGTATATGCGGGTGTCTAAACATTTCCTTCAACGTGAGTGTTTCTGTGCTGGTGTGTGTGCATGTGTGTACAGACGTGCTTGTTAAATATGTGTTTATGGCTGTCTATGTCAGTGTGTTTGTGGATGAGAGAAGGTGAGTGAATGAGGCACGGGGGGCGTGGAATGTCACAAAAAGCTCTGTTGTACCATTTGCTTATTTAAATTCAATCTCACAGTCTAGCTGAGCACTGGAGGAAACGGCTGCAGTGTGAATTTCTCATCGGCTGGCTGATATGTTGGGAGGTAGGACTTCATTTCTGTTCCTGCCTGCCTGCCTGCCTGCTTGGCTGTCAGGTAGACTAGTGTCCTGGCTAAACTAGACTGAGAAGGGAAAATACACAGTCAAAGACCCTCTCAGGCTCCCCTTCACCCTGCGAGCACAGACACCAAGTACCAAGTGTCATCAAGGTTATGCTACGGAAAAGGCACAAAGACAGATACAAAAACTTCAGCCATAAAAAAGAACTCTACTCAAACCAATTTCCCAGAGAAAGAAATGATTTAATGCACATATGTGCTGAAGCGTTAAGGTCAAATTCAAAACCTTAACAACGGCTAAAGAGAAGACAGGACCTGACCCTGACAGCAATCACCCCTTCACAAGCCTCCAATGAAAAGACGCCGCTAAGAGGACCCTTTGAAAGACGGCTTGCTTAGGACATTCATGGCCATATTCATAGACTCATTTTAAACAACCATTATTTTTGGGTGTGGATCCCCACGGTCAAGATAGTATTTTTTACAGTATTCCAACAATGGGCCAGGATCACCACTTTGCTCCGGTCAAAAGATATTGCTTGGAAAAAACCTATCACATATAAAAAAAATAATAATAATTTTTTCAATAGAAGCAGTCAAAGCGCTTTAAGAACATTTTGTAAAAAGAATGGCATTTTTGCTGAGGATAGCTAGATGTAAATCATATAGATCTGTCGGCAGGCAGCCTGTCTCTGCAATCTGCTCTCAGTTGAACGCGGTAAGTAAGAGCGGGATCCCGGACGCAGGGACAGGAAAAGGACGACGGCGCGGCACTTCCTGAGGTCAGCGGCCAGCTGCAGGCTGTGGAAAGAGGCCAACGTTCCGGGAGCATGTTAATGGGCAGTTAGGATGACATTAAGGATTGGCTAGATAGTCAAGTTAATTACAGCTTTGGAGACAAAAGCTTTTTTTTCTGGCCTTGAATGAAATAAGTTTTTCATTAATGGTGTCGCCGAGATCAGCGGTTATCAGCACCTCCGGAGGGACGGAGGGGGGAAAACAATCACAGATTCTTTCACACAATTTCTCCATCTAATTTCCGACCATGCATTTCGGAACGAAATTAATTTCCTCGCCTATCTAATAAATCAGAAACAAGTGATTGCTGTTGGTGCCAATCCAGGCAGGCACAATGAGATCTCTCCCTTCCGTTCTCACGGAATGAATTGCACGTCGTGGTTACAGCAGAGGAGACATCACCCAGATGGTGGCTCTGGCTGGCAGGGATATCCTCTGGTATCACACTCATACAGAGCTCATTTTGGACAGGTTCCTCTGCTCTATCCATATGCAAAAGAGTATTCAAACGTCTAATGTTCCAACACTGTACATTCAGCACGGTATCCATGGACAGTTCTCCTCCTCCATCCCAACACTTCCTGGTTACCTCGTTTCCTGTTGTTAATCCACACCATTGGTTCCTGATATTCCTCTGTCTGCATGCTCCGAAGTGCTCTGCATTACGACTTTATTATTCATGGACCTATATTGTGTGTCATATGCTACATTATACATGCAGTATCTTGTACGATTAGATGCATGTTTTCCGCATGGCTTCCCCCTCGGAACAACTGGGGGGGTTTGAACATCAGCTATACGCCAAGACGCCTCAGGCTACCTCTGCAAGGTTACAGAGCATTAAGAGTCTGAACGCACATCCAGGAAGGTGAGGGGGGTTCCTGGGTGGGTGAAACCCAGTCCCCCCTCCCTCTGTCTGGGCCTCTGCTCTGGAGGAGCTCCCTGGGTAGAGTCTTCACAGAAGATGGGGGTGGGGATAGTACGCGGTGCGGGAAGGAAGGGTTAAACGTTAAACGATGGTGTTGTAAAACATTTATCTGCTTCAGATAGAGCGTTAGATATCCAGGTCCTATCCCCTGCCATTACAGAATTACCCTAACTGCTGGCTGACTGGGGCTGAGCAGAGAGAGACCGAGACCAGCGCCCTATTGATTTTCACGCCCAGAGACTGTGTGCTCCCAAAGGGCAGTAAATTATGGGGCATTTTACAGGGAATTACACCTGCACTGGAAACTTTACAGGGACGCTGGTGTCACGGAGCCGTCTGGTCTTCACACACACAATTCAGCCAATAGAGACTCTGGAGCTGGGGAGTGTTTACCAGTCTATTGAAGCGCACACCAAATAAAGGCTTTCTCAAGACAAACTAAATAATATACTCCCTATCGCTGTGACTAGTGGCCTAAAGTGAGTGGCCAGCCAGGAAGAGTCCATGGAACTGGTCCGACACCCAGCGTAGTAACAGAAAACCCCTGGTAGAGAACATGCACGGGTACGGCCCGGGGACGTGGGCGCCATTACCGGGGCGGTGGGTGTCACACGAGGAGCCCGCTGAGTTACTGTCCCACTGGAATCAAACCGCCTCCACTAATTCTCCTCATCTGCGAGCGCGACGTGGCATGCTAAGAAGCGAATAAAAGCAGATTTCACATGCAAGAGGATTTATCAATACCTCCGACTGTGAGGAGTAAGTGGATCGTCTGGGGTCTGATCCGCTGACATCCACCGCGCTCTCACACAGCGTCCGCGGCAACGCCAGTCTGCACCGCTGTTCCAGTTGTTGGATCTATCACACTCTTTAGTGTTTTGGTGTAGTATGTGCGTTGTGTGTATGTTTGATCCGGGCTATGTTACCTGGATTGCCTTAGCCTTTGTCATGTCAGGGAAAGAGAAAGGCCCTTAGGAGAGAGGGTATTACAGAACAGAAGAGGCTGCAAACACCTGGAGCCAAACCAAAACCACAACCTGACATGAGGATGTAGACTTTCCTCTATACGCTGTAGATACATCCAACGATACCCTGATACTGTCTGGATTGTCTATTTTCTGATCCTTTCAGTTATGGAAGCTTTACTACAAACAATAGACAATGTGTGAGGAACAAAAAAATGGGAGGGAAGAATCAAGGTTGTTTGACTAATAAAAGTCTCTTAACTCCGATGCACCTGGCTGTATACACTCTCGTTTCATTGCTTCTCCCAGCCCGGCTCTCGCCTTGTAAAACTGGCTCTCAACACTAGCGTTCACTGACCTCGGTGAAGCCCAGCAAACATGAAAGGCCCTTTATCTGTTCCAGGTGTGGAGCGACTCGCGCTGGGTGGACGTGCCCTCTCGTGTGTGTGTGTGTGTGTGTGTGTGTGTGTGTGTGTGTCTGTCTGTTTAAGCACTTTGAAAAACAACCCACTCAACTCTGTTAGAAAGGAAAATAACAATATAAATAATATACATAATGCACGTTCACAGGTGCAGACTACTGCACTGCATGTACTGTATTCTGTATCCTCAGAAACAAAATTCCCTTTAACTAACATCTAAACACGAATACACTCTTAATAGACTACACAGCTGTTGGTGTTGGGTGAATACCGTGAGTTCATCTTTAGCTTGACCAACTTGGTTTTAAAATCGTTAAAATAAGTTTTGAATGTTTTTGAAATGTTATTATCTCTAGGCATATGGATTTGGAAATTGCTGTAAGTGTGGTTATGGTAATGTCAGTGATCGTGAACACAGCACTGCAACGCTAACACACTCCCCCTCTACAGACACTGAAATCTGACTGATGGAACGACCGGTTGAACTTGACCCTTCACACTTGACCTGTGAGGCTTGGTGGGCGTCGGGTTCACAGCTGTAAGGGAGGGCCCGCCGTCGGACAGACTCCCCCACCCCCCCCACCCCCCCCCCCGACAGGGGGAGAAATTCAATTGGAGCATATTAGTGTCCATGCGGCTGAGTATCACTCAATGTGGCTAACTGGAAACATCTTGTCGTCTCTTGGCTTCAGGCAGCATTCATTAACCTCTGAGACAGTGGGAAGGCCAAAGATGGGTGGATGACCTCCAGACTTCTCGCAGTTCAGACTGTCTCAGTGCTGGTGCTAAAACTTTCCCCTGTGGCCCTTTGCAACTCTCCATTTTAAAAATTATTTTGCATTTCCTTTCTGCCACTTCGGTTGCTGAGAAGCTGAGGCGTGTGTTTCTGACACGTGTTCACTGGCACTGTGTTCTTAGCCTTGGTTTGTACCTTTTATACCTCTAAATATTTAATATTTACAACAAAAAATTGGATTATAATAATAAACAGTATTTTAACACCATATTCATACATAGAAATAGGCTCTTACACTTTGGATAGACATCGCTGCGGTCATTATTTTCAAGGTGCTGTCACACGCCTTGCGGGTTTGATATATGAACAGTGGTTCATCACTTAAATCCTTCCCCGGGACAACCAATGAGTGTGTGGTTCCCTGCAGTGGGGCCGACAGAGACGGATGGAGGGGCCCGGCCCAGGCCACAGGGACCGGGGGACTCCTCTCCAGACAGCTTACAAATAGGACTGAGAGGGGACAGGAACATGGACCACAGCTCATCTTCCACAGGGCCGAGGCCCGTGTCAAAGGTCTGTCATCTCAGCAGAACCAGCAGGAACAGGACGTTTGTAAAATAAAACAATGTTTTCCTAACGTTCTCTGGCATGTGTTTGGTAGGCGTGCATAATGGGGAGAGACGACAAGCAAACACATTACGTTGACATGTTCATTTTAGTATGAACAGTGCCACAAAAGACCCCAGCATTCATAAACAGCGTCTAAAAAAAGCAAGAGCAATCAAAGAGCTGGAAAGGCCGATCAAACATGTCCCTGCACCCTGCTACATGGCAAATTAAAAACAAGGGGGAAAATGGTAATGCCATTTTTGGTCCCATCACTCTGCGACGGTCCCCATCCCCCTTGCCTCTTTCTCCCCCTGCCACTGCCAATGTCTCTTTTCCCCACAATCAGTGTCAGAAGACAGGGCGAGGAGAGGGTTTGTGAGAAACACTTATCTGGCGCAGCGGCAGAGCCCTGTTCCTACACCCTTTATCTCACCGGGAGATGGAATTCAATATACAAAAACCCCATCATGCAGCAGCATCACGCCTGCGCCGGGGATAAGGGCAGGGTTGCCAGGTAATTGGTTGGTGGTGGACGAACACAAGGTTTGAGACTACCCGTGGAGGAGTGGAGATTACAGGAAGGGGGGCAGAGGGAATGGGTGAGAGGAGGAGGAGGGTGTTCTTGACAATCTTTCTCCACAACAGCCCCCCCCCCCCCCATTTTTTTCTCTCCACACATCTCTACCCCGCCCAGTCTTTCTGTAATCTGCAGCCCAACAATGTGTGTGTGTGTGTGTGTTTGTGCATGATGTGCGTGTGTGCATGTGCGTGCGCGTGCGTGTGTGTGTGCGCGCAGGCATTGGCTTTGGTTCCGGCTCTAATAACAATGCATGTCACACTGCAAACCACAGAAAGCTGAGAAACCTCACTGCTTTGTTTCCTTTCTCCCACATGTGTTTTCTTTGCCCCCCCTTCACTTTAATTAGGACAATCCCTCACATCCATGACATTTACATTAAAATGACACCAGATAATGTCATAACAAGAAACAGAGTACTCTTAAAGAGCAAAAAGGATTTCTTTCCCGGGGAGATAAATGTAAATGGGGATGGGGAGGTGATGATCCTGCACTGGGAAGTAAAGGAGAGCCAAGGAGGAGGGGGAGGAGGAGGAGGAGGACACAGGAAACCGTGCCGCACGCCATTTCCCTTTCCTCCCACTGCCAGCACTGCTCAAACTCCTTTTACAGCAGGATATCAGGAGAGCAGGAGCGCCAGATAAAGAAACAGAGGGACAGCCAGGAAGAATGGGAAAGGGAGAAGAAGAAAAAAAAAAAGTCCTTTCTCTCTTTCTCTGATTTATTTATGATGCAATGAAGGTATGCTGAACGCATCAGAACAGGCAGCGGTGGTCAGACTGTCAGGGAAGATGAAGTGTCTTCATAGTCGAGTGAGCGAGTGAACGAGGGGGGAGAGCGAGGGAGAATCAGAGAGTGAGGGAAGGAGGGAGAGAGAGAGAGAGAGAGAGAGAGAGAGAGAGAGAGAGAAAGAGAGAGGCGCTACTGCAGAAGGGGTGTTAACCATCTCATCTCCGCCGCACCATCGCACTCGCCACAAAATGGCCACTTGGTTCCCACTGACGGCCGATGCCAGGAGGGGGGACGCGCACGACGCTGCCGCCAGCGCTATCTCATCTCCCGCCTCTGGAAGCCATTCCTCATCCTCAGCTATTTCTCATATTTATGGACTGGTTTCACCAACCACTCTGCTGACTAGCTCTTTACCTGTACATTTTTCATGCCAAACACAATCATTCCTATTCCGACCAGAAAATGATTCTGTGCCGTACTGGTAAATCACACATTTCGCAATTAATAGGTTTTTGTTGAGATGGTTGTGAATTTGGAACAAATAAATGGGGACTTATTGGCTGTGCAAAATCTTTGACATCTAAAATATGATTCACAAATATTAAAGTGATGGGGCTACTATGACGATGGGCCTGTCTACGTGTCAACAGAGACAATAATCAGGTTTGTGAAAACCACACACAACAAAATGCAGCTACTGGTACGATTTATAAATTCACATAATGCAATGCTTTAAACCTGCATAATCAAACTATTAGGCAGATCCCAGGGAGAAGCAGAGAGCAGAGAGTGTCTGCTTGATAAGGCTTTTGTCCAGGACAACATCTCCCTCTGCAGGCTGACGGAGCAAAAGCCCAGCATCCACCAACAAACATCCTGGAGATAAATCACCCAGCCAGAGCTTTCTACTCCACTGCTTTACTTCATTCAAAAAGCACATTGAAAGTCAGGTCCTTGTAAAGAAATGAAGCTATTCTACGACATGTGAGGAGGAAAACAAGCAGCCCAGTGGATGTAGAGAAGAAAGTAGTCAACCTCAAGAAGGCTACATTCAGAAAACATCCATTCACAGGGTTAGGTAATAGTGGGATTCGTTTCAAAGTGTGATGAATAGCGATGTAAAAGTACCATAAAATGATTTCCTCCATTCCCTGATTCACCCTTAATTCCACCCATTCCATCCTCATGATTATGTAAGCAGAGCAATTTCCACAGACAAGCTGAAATCACCTTGACCAAATACTCATATTTATATAACCAGTGCTCCTTCCACCCTGTAATGCCCCAGCAAAGATTTATTAACAGTTTTCGACCCTGCGTGTATCTGAATATACCGGTGATTTCATATAATTTAATGGGTCGCAGATGGTTTGGATTGAAAATGCTCGGTCAGAAAATACAGCCGAAATTGCTGCGCTTTCCAATATTGCCGGCATTCCAAGCAGATGGGAATATACCAGAATATAGCACAAATGTACTTTTCATATTTTCAGGTCTGCTCTGAATCTCCACCTCGTAGGTGATAAAAAATTGGACGTCTGCAGCTTCAATTCAAATCGGTGGAGAGACGCAGCACACATCCATCTTAATGCTGCAAAAGAGGGAGAGAGAGAGAGAGAGAGAGAGAGAGAGAGAGAGAGAGAGAGAGAGAGATGGAGAGGAAAAAAAGAGAGTTGGTTTGTGGAGCCCACTCCCTGGGAGGCTCAACTTTCCAGAGTGGCTCACGCAACATAGGAGCCCAGGGGAAATACCCGACCCCACCGACCCTCTAGCACTTCACACTTCCACAGCCCGGTTGCGATGCTTTTCATTCCCAGTGAGAGCTAAATATTGGGCTCCATAGTTGACTCCTGATCACATGGCTGTGTGGGGGGCTCCATATGTGTCTGTATAATTGTGCCGGTCGGACACCATCTGCACACAATCAAACAACGGTCATAGCAAACAAAATGGCTCGCTGGTGAAACTCGTTGACCCACGAGCTCCCAGAGATGAAGAAGAGGGGATCGAAATGTCTCTTCCATCTACTCCTCTGTTCCGTTTGCCGCATTATAGGAAATTCCAGATAGCAGCTTGAATAGATTGGGTCTGAAACGAACCCTTTGATAACCCTGTGTGTCCTTTCATCTCTGTGAACAGCTCCCTTCACTTTAGTTTACCAGAACAACACTTTCCCCACCAGGGAGAATACCCTTGAAACACGACAGCAAGATGCCTTTATTCTGCACGGGTTCAGGGAATATTTCAGGGGCTCTTTTCATGTTTCTTTTCCATCTAAACAAGCTTCAAGATATCACATTGATACCTAGCCTGATGCACAGATGCACTTCTGCCGATTTCTCTATGTTCCTTTTTTTGTAATTCAGAAATGAAGATGAACACACTCCTGAAGAAAGCAAGTTTCATGGATTCATGCTAAGTTCAGAGGGAGAGTGAGTGCACTTTTTCATATTTTTTTCTCAGTCTGCATTTAAATAATTTCTAACAAGCAACCCGAGCATTCATCTATAGATTCCTACTTCAAAAAATATGATAAATCTCCACAGAAAATGAGAAATATATATATAATTGATCTCCAATGTTTACACTAGTTTTTTCTTTTTTTTTCTTTTCACAAGATGTATCTAGCCATTGACCTGCTGCCTTTCCTTCTGTGTTATTGAAGACTTTGCAGATGAGCTTTTGAATCAACTGATGCCTTAGCACGAGCACTCAACTCCAAGGTTATTTCGGCAGGATTTCCTTTAAATTCTTTAAAGGCGAGCTTAAGTTTGGAATACACATTATAAATAAAAAATGTAGCCAAATAAACGCACAATAGTGAAGGGATCGGTGGCATCAAAGTGTTGCTGAGCTGGCTTGGACCTCATGGTGAGCCAGGTGTCTTTGTGAGCTGAAGCTCCGAGATGTTGGGCACACCTCAGAGCCCAGCATTATTTATTTTTTTCCATACAGCTTATTGGCAGGCCTTTGAAGCCCAGTGCCCACCTGCTCCAATCCAAAACGGACTGGTCCTTGGGTTGCCATGTTGCGGGCCGATAGGCCGACACATACCCGCATCCATAAGCCCTAACCCCCTCCCCGGGGGGATTCCTGTTTATTACGGCTCAAAGTCCGGCAGTGGGATCTAGAGCTCCTTCAAAGCAGCCTCTGAAAATGTACGCCCCTGTGAAATATGAACAGATCCGTGAGAGCTGCAAGGCATTAAGAACAATATCATATGTTTTGAATTGTCAGTAAAACAGAGATATTGCATTACCATTATTTCACTTGGTACATAGAAAAAAAGTACAGAACGAAAGAATGCCATCTGAGTCGATGCTGCAATAAAGCAGGCAAGTAGCTGGAAAGCAGGAATCTACAGAAACGCTTAATATCCAGGTGTTCGTCAACATCAATAACAATCATTTAAAGTGCAATTTCAATACGCCTGAGTCTAGTTATGGATTAGGTTCATACACTGTAGACATGTTTGGACAGAGACGACCTTACACAGCCTCTCTCTCGCAATGCAACACATCAAACACCCGGTCCGTTGGCCAGTCAAACTCACTGTATGAATGCATATACACACCTATTTGAGAAGTAGGCCCCGGCCATATATATACCTAGGGTGGTTGCTGACTTATTCAGAGGAGAGGAAATCAAATAGAGAAGAGCCTGAGTGTGAATTACCAAAGCTGAAGCCGAGCAAAATGTCAGCAGAGCCGCGTGGAATCTCAACTCACGGGAGAGGGGAGCGAATGTGGGCGGTGGGCAGGCAGGCAGGCAGGGGCCTGAATGAAAAGGGGGCCATCTCGCATGCTACCTTCAAGGTAGGATGAATAATTAATGGGCTAGCGATGGACACAGAGAGGGGCCATCAATATTTGAAGACTCCTGCCTCTAATTTCAGGCTCACTCTCCCACGTTGGGCCTGCTGTCCCAACACAAATCCTGAACTGTTGCTGCTGAGCACTGAGCAAAGTGCGGCCTCCCGGGGGGGGGGGGGGGGGGGGGGGGGGGGGGCGCGGGCGCGGCGGCCCCCCCCCGGCCCCCCCCCCCCCCCCCCCCCCCCCCCCCGCGGCCCCGGCGCCGGGGAGGGGCGGCTTTGGCGCATTGTGAGAGCGACGGGAGTGCGACTGCATTTTCCCACCAGCACTTTGATCTCCACCACCGAAGG
>JAVQIZ010065317.1:0-23592 GCA_036023535.2 Galaxias brevipinnis
TATTTTTTATAATATTACACCCCCCCCCCCCCCCCCCCCCCCCCACACACACACACACACACACACACACACCAAAAAAAAAGGGGGGTATTTAATATTTGTCACATGTGAGCTACCGGAAAAAAAAAATTTGCAAGCACGGGGCAACACCGCCATTTCAAATACAGTAGTTGTGTCAGCAAAAAGCAAGCCAAGCTTTTTAATATGGTGCAGATATCCTTTGTTTGTATCTGGAACGGATGGGCAGTCAGACTTGGCTTATCCGGGAACGTCGGGCATTTCCTTTGGTCTAGGTTCCCTATAGAGCCCTCTGGCGATATGGATATGGCGATATGGACGCCTACAGTCTTTTCTATTCAGCTTCCCATGGAATATGAAGAGTCAAAGCATGTTAATGCTGGTGCCTGATGACATGCATATTTGCTAACAGGGTAGACAGACATATAAGGAATGCAGAATTATAATCCCTATTATTATTATTATTATCATCATTGAATTATTGGATAATGGAGAAATAGCATTAAGGCAAGAGCTTACAGATAAAACGTCATCAATTTAAATACAACAAAAAAGCTTTTATTGAAAGAGATGAAAAACAATATTGGACATGTATTTTTTGTTAATTATATACTGACTTTGGACTCTGGATTTAGTAGGCTCAGTGAAACATATAAAGATGGATTTTTATCCTGGATATTAATTGTCTTCCTAGAACCATTTCTCACATCAGGTTGTATGGAGATATGATGGCATTCAAGCATAACCAATCGATTAATAAGATGTATTGATTCAGGCAGCCACATATAAACAGACTTCGCTTGAACCTGTCATTCAATTCCCCCTTGTAAATCCTCGACAGGAAAAACAAACGTGGCTCAAGTGGTAATCTTCATTTATGATTGACTTAGAATGTGTTTTTCAGTGAAGTGTGTAGACAGAATGCAGAATGTGAAAGTGGGATTATAATTCAACAAAACACAAATCGGAGGCTGTTTTTTGGGTGTGTATTTCCTGTTATGTATGACTTGAGTAAACATTAAAACACCAACTTTATACACTCCTCCAAGGAACATCACACTTGTTACTTGTTTGAAAATAAAAGAAACCATATTCACAGAACTTGTTTCTCCAACCGGTAATTATATACCCTGTTTAGTCTAGCGTACAAGTCAGAATGCAAAAGATGCTGTTAAGATTTTTTTTTCACAAAGTGCTTTCCTTTATTTTTGGAATGCGTAGGACGGAGAGCAAGCGAGACAGAGTGTTTGTGTTTTGGACTGGGTAATTTTTATAAAGCCAATAATGCTGTGAAAGAAAAAGGAGTAAACAACATACAGAGAAAAACAAATGTATTCTGCAAAAATAAATAAATAAATAAACTGTGAATAGAAAAGGCACCGTCCTTCTCCAGAGTCTGAATGAGCCGTAAATGGACAGCACTTAAATAAATGGACAAAGAAAATGAGAGCTGGAGCTGTGGATAATGGTAAACAACACAAAGTGCTCAGTGCCGTGCGCGGTCGCTGATTCATGCTCAGGTGAAGGATGGTGCTTTTCGCTCGTGTTGACCTTATAAATTCAACCGCCTGTTCAGCCAATTACAACCAACTGTCTTGTTAAAAGGCGAAGCTCCCTCTGTTCTAAATCTGCCGTTTGCCCGTGACCTTCCGGAGGTTCAGTAAATCACTACGCGTATGTGTACAGTAAAGATACAGGCCCATGGCGTAAATCTCCTGCCCTACGGTCGCTCATTCTCAAACAGCTTTATGCGCGTTACACACACACCTGCTACCTTTTCCTTTCGCTTTTTTACTTCGCCCAGCTTTATGGAAAGGATTTTGCAAGGAAAAAAAAGTTGGCTTGATTCAAAAGGGCATTGACTCCAAATACCCTCGGATGTCATGGTAATGCCCTCGGCCCTTTTACTTTCCCAAACCACCGGTTATGGTTTGGGTCATGTGCGAGGGCGTTGTCGCATGTTTTGGAAAGGATCATATTGGTAGCCATAGGAACTATGGCACGCTTTGAGCTGGCATATTTAAACACACAGGCCACATAGACAGCAGATTTAAACAGCCATAAAAGAGCAAAGCGACTCAACACGCCTTAATTCCAGAGATGGATTGCTATGCACCATACTGAAACTGCAATGTCTCTTTCGTTGATTATGATAGGGAGAGGCAAGCCATGAATCATTAACTTAGCCATAGTTAAAAACACATGGTGTCTATCTTTCAGCTGGATGTATACATAGCATAATAACCACAGCATTTTCCCACATTTTCCCCAGGCTGAAAATGTGGACATTTAGAAACCTTGGTTCATCTCTTGCTGTTAAAGCCACTATAGGCAACTTTTTTGTATTAACATATTATCAATTATACCTTTCTGCTGTTTGCACATTGTAATGTCTATGGGAGAATGAAAAAATCGCCATTCAGGTCAGTCCTCTTGAAGTCTCAATATTCAATATGAAAGTTGTATGTCGCCAGGTGTGATCTGCCGCAAAACTGTAACGATTTGCTTTACGGCACAAGGAAGTCACTAAATCAGGAAGAGATGCCCATACTTGGAGTATAGTCATTGATCATGCTAGCGATATGCAGTGACCACAAGCATTCTGCAGGTCTTCTTTGTGACGGTTAGGGAAAATTATTACAGCAAGAAAACTGTTGAGGCAACCTCTCACAACAAACTTCCTACAGCTGCTTTAATATCGGCCATTAAGTTAAAGATGTTTTATATAGTATGTGCTGTACTGTATACAAGCTATAATACAGTTGATATGGTTGGTCTGTCTGAGCATTGGCCAAATGTTGGGTGGATTAAATGTGTGTTTAAGGCAGATGAACACAATCTTAATAAAAATGTCACTGCTTATGGCTCGTCAGCTGTGTGAAACAATGTATTTTTTTTTTTTTCAAATCAAGCGTGAGACAAAAACGAATCCCTTTGCTCTGGTTTTATCATTGTCGTGTCTGTTTTTGTGTGTAGACATTCTTTGGGCGGCATGGAAAAGGAATGCATGGCAATGAAAGCAGGCCAACCTTTCCCATATCACCGGCTGCTGCAGCAGAGACGGTGTAGCTCATCCGGTTTGATGCAACGGCCTTTTAACCATGAATGATTTGAATTGTGTTAGGAAATAACAGAGCAAGCGATGACATTGTCGAAGCGGAGGGAGTTGCAATCGACAAAGAATCCATTTGAGCCTTGAATAAAAAATTTTAATTTTTAAATTTTTTTATAAATAACATAATTGGAAATCTCTTTTCAGTGTCATCATTCAGGCCTGAATGGATGATAACAGATAGCTGCGCAACAATTACGTGCACAATCCGTAGAAAGCACCTTTACCCTTCTTTCATGTTTGAACTCTACATTTGCCACAGTATCCTCTTTGCAAAACACATAATTTGTCAGCTGTCAGAACTGACCTATATTTTCAGTTCTTTAAAGATTTGGTGCAGCTTTCCGATTAATAATGAATGTCTTTGACATGAGGAAATGATATTGGATGTCAGAGGTCACAGGTTTTTATGCCTGCATGTGGGGTCAAAGGTCAGGAGGATGAAAGAGAGATGACATGGTTCATGGTACATCGGCAGGATACGTGACAGCCTGTAGCTAACACAGGAGGATGTACAGCCGAGTTTAAGGAGAGAAAAAGAGAGGGAAACGGGAGAAAGAGAGCGAGAGAGAGAGAGAGAGAGAAAAAAAAATTGGGACTGACATACATTGAAAGGCGTGATTGAGCTGGAAAACATCTGATCATATTTTCACTGGCGATTCTGTTTTTGGAATATTAAAACCATTATCATGGGAAGCATCTATTCAATAACGCGCTCTCTGAGTTCTCGTGCTGCAGCGAGGTGGACACACACACAGCCACTGAACACGGGAATAGTGACACACACAGCCACTGGACACGCGGCAGACACACACACACACAGCCACTGGACACGGGGCGGACACACACACAGCCACTGGACATGGGGTGGAAACACACACAGCCACTGGACAAGAGGTGGACACACACACAGCCACTGGACAAGGGGTGGAAACACACAGCCACTGGACAAGGGGTGGACACACACACAGCCACTGGACACGGGGCGGACACACACACAGCCACTGGACAAGGGGTGGACACACACACAGCCACTGGACAAGGGGTGGACACACACACACAGCCGCTCATGTCACACACACACACACACAGTCACTGGATACGGGGTAGACACACACACACACACACACACACACACACAGCCACTCATGTCACACACACAGTTCCAGAGACCTCAAGGGCTCCCTCAGAACAAGTCGTCTCGATGACACCGCTCCCTAAAAGACCACAGCCTCGACCACACAGATTTAAAGCTGGCTATAGATTTACAGTGACTCCCTTTACAGGCCTGGACAATTCCCAGATGTCTAAACATATGGACACAGTTAGTTGTCGCATCGATATTAATTACAGAGCCACCCACCATAACTTAAAAACAAGCTCCATGCTACGCATTCAGTTCTGTATCATCCCCTTCCCATTCATTCCTATTCTCAGGGGTGACATTCTGCAGAACACAGCCCCCCTGACAGGGCGCTAATCGAGGTCAACGCCGAGCCCTTTCACAGATTCAAGCCTTCCACTGCTGATTAGACATCATGGCTGACACTTTGATGACCAAACGAGTGACTTCACAGCGGTGGTGGTGGTGGTGGAGTTCTGGCTATATGACACCAACCGAGACCGCTATGTGTTATAAACAACGTGGGAGAAGAGCAGAGCTAGGAAAGGGCCTTGATGGCTGTCTTGTCAGCCAAGCCACAGCTGGAGCGACTACAAGACCTGGATTAGAGGCCAGGAGTAGTCGGGATAAGGTTGTGGATCGGACCGACACGCAAGAACTGGACCGTTCAACTGTGAAACGGAGACTAGACACTATTAAAACATCAGCTGTGCCACCCACACCAGAACGGGAGCCAGCATCATATGCAGCCTACTTGACGTGAACCAGACCAATGATTGTCATTAGCGGATATAGGCTATAGTGTCAATACTGCATGCTAATTGGATTGATCCACTCTACATTAGGCAGATTTTCAAAGAATATCAAAGCTTTTCAATAAAACCGCTCCTCGGTTTTTGGCCACCTTTGATCATGCATAAAGGAGGAGAACAACCTGGCGACCGCGCCGTCAAAATCTGAAAGCTGTAAGAGACGTCATGGAAACCGGCTTCGTAGTCCTCTTTCTAGTTTCCATGGCACTGCTACTTTTTTTTCCCAGGTAGAAATATTGTACTAAACTAAAGAAGCAGACACCTGATAATGAACTTGTATTGGAAAGGCATTAAGACCAAACTCGGTATAATCAAGGACACGATGTCATTTAGAAATCCTCCCTAAATGCATTTGTCATTTGTGCATAATACTGGCATAGGGCAAGGATTAATTAAGTTCCGGATCTTCAAAGACGGAGACAAGAAAAGCAAGAGAGACATGAAGGCCGTTCGGGACGGGAAAGGCCAGAAGGAACGTTGGAAGGAAGACTTCTCAATCCTCTCTGCCATTGAGGGCAGCACGACAGGCAGCACCTGAAAGATTTCCCCAGTTGATTTCTGTCCCAGGCTATGAATGACTTCATCTTTGGCCAGTCTAAAGGGAATTCTTTTTGCACACGAGCTGCCCCTAATCCTTTATCTGTGCCTTCCAATTATGCGTTGTTGAGAGACGGGATTTCGGTGACAGCAGAGGGATGCTAAGCAGATGCTGTCTTCACCCTGGCCCTGGGGCATATGAAATATTTGCTCAGACGAATACTTCAAACTGTCCTTTACAGAAAATCTAGTCAATTTTGAATGTAATCAAGAATGCCTTTAAAATTCATGTTTCAATGCCTTTGACTGGCACACGTCAGCACAGGCAGAAAATCATTCAAATATATACTGTCATATTGTCACAGGTGTGTTGCCATGTGCAGTAATCAAATGCTGAGCATAAAACAGGTATCTTCATTGTGACCAACTACAGTTGGGATTCTTGCATTTATCTGCAAAGAGAACACACTTTCTGCAGCCTTTGTTCCTCAGTAGAGGGATGCCACCTGTATGGTTATAAAAGACAGCCTGTCTCACCACACTGTCTACCGGGCCCCCGACCCGTTCTACCGGCTCTCCTCCCTCTTCCCCTTTTCCCTATTCCCTTCTTTCTTTCTCTTTTCCTCCCTTGCCTAACCAGAAACCATCTGCTCCTGACAGCCTGTCTAAAATAGCCCCACTGCTCAGCGTGCACCACCCAAAACCAGCGGTCAGCCGGTCATCACATCATCTCATTCTGTGTCTGACTGATGTCTCTCTATCTCTCTCTCTCTCTTCCTCTCTCTCTCTCTCTCTCTCTCTCTCTCTCTGCTAGTCTACTTTAGTTCCTGTACAGTAGTCAAGGGGGAGGGCTAGGGGGGAGGGTTTGCGGTTCCCAGAACGGCACGTGTGGTTAACCAGCAGGCCCTGGTTAGAGATGGATGGTCTGAGTAGAGGAGTGGAACAGGGAGAGGGAGAGAAAAAAGGAGACATCATCATCATCATCATCATCATCGTCATCTCTCTACCACCATATCCCCCACAAGGAATCAAAAGGCCTTCACCCACACATTTGATTTGATCGTAAAGGAACACGGCGTTTTGGAAGCAGCAGATGTGCTTTCATTGAGACTCCAAAACGTCCCATAGCTTATAGGTGCATCACTTCAAAAAGCGTCTTATCTCCGGCTGCATGTGCTATGAATCCCCTTTATTACACTCTGCCGTCCCAGCCCAGGCCTCAAAGGGAGGGGGGTTATTGGCAGGGTCAACTGACAAATTAACAGCGGCATAAACCGGCTCCTTGGTGCTACTTCAAAGACGACTGGGCTTACATGTCACAGGCTTCATGTTGCTGGAATGCACAGAATGCGCATAGGGAAATCATACACGGAGCCAAATCAATACAATCATATTGGGATGGGTTCATGAGTGACCTGACCCCAAACCCCAACCCAATCCCCTGCTGAGGCAATTCGGTTGGATGTTGTTAATATTTTTTATGTGCTTTACTTACGTAACTTGTCAGAGGTACAGATACTAAACATTATCAAGATACCACTGACTCGGTATCTTAACATAAATGTGACTTAGTTACAAATGTCATTTTACAAATAATATTCATTCACATTCTTTATTGGAAGCTCTAAAACCATTGGCTGTTTTTTGGAAAGTGACCCCAAAAATTTATATTTAATGTTTTACATTTTACATTACTTGAAAACTTCCACTCAACAGTCACACCCACATTATGTATTAAAGAAAGGGACGACAAATGAACTGAGTCATCTATGATGACAGGTGTCCTAGTTCCCAAATAGAAAACTGCCAGGTGGAGGCTGGCTCCCTATCTCTCGCTTTTAAGGCTTTTAATCAACGGCCGATGAATGCAGTTGGCACGGGCTACGTCGACACACCTCCTAATAAGGGCTGTCCATCTGGTCACTCTCGGTGATGAAAGCAGCGGGTGACACTTCTAAGTGCTGGGTCCAGAAGGTCAAGCAGCTTTGAGGGGGTCGACGGCCACCTTTGTGCAGCGTTCATAAGACGCCCACGCTCGGTTTTCCTATCCTCCTTACTGTTGTTTTCATCTGTCTCTTTTTTTGACAGTTGTACTGTTCAAATAGCAGTGCAGTGTTGCAAAAGCTGTCTTTCTACTTGGGGTGAATTTCACACTTTCACCCCGATTTACTCGGAACAACATGGAGAGGAGGGCGATTCAGGAAGTGAAGGTCTCACCTCCAGCGACACATGCTGAGCCAGGTTAGGCAGCAGACGAGGCCCTGCACAGCCTCCTACGGAGAGGAGAGGAAGAGGACCAGGACTGTGTTGTTAGTATCACTGGTGCAGCTGCACATAGACATTTCCTCTCTAGTCTTCCATGGCCGGGGTATACAGCAGCATGGTTGGTGGAAAATAAAACATCAGCCGTTCAATGTGAATCTTTTTGTCAGCTCAGGCAAGAATGCACGTGACACATTTTAAAATCACAAAGTAAAACATAAAAAAAAAACAGACAGACCTTTGAAAGGAAATCCCATTGCAATCATTAAGGGACAATAAGTGATATTTTGGATTCACATTGATAGATATACGAGCTTGACAGATGACTCAATCAAAACAGCTTTCCTGTATCAACACTTACTAGGAACACTGTGCCCATAGGATCCTAAGCAACGGATCACGCTGGGCCCACGAGAGAGAAAGCAACATGGTGACGTGTGACATGAGGTTCTGAATGTCATAATTGAGTCTTTAAAGATCTCATTTACTGGGCAGTGTTTCAGACAGGGCTGGCTGCGATCACGGAGACATCACGATTTTGACAGGCTGAGCGCCAGGAGTGTCACCACCGCAAAAGTGGCGCTCCTCAACCAACAGATGGGACTTTGACGGACTGAAAAAATAAACAAGCTGACTAAGCTCTCAGCAACGCTGAAAGTACTACATGATGGAGAATTGAGAGATAAAACATCAATAAATTATCCCTTTTCTCGCTCTCTCTCTCTCTCCATTTACTGTTTAATGTCCCAACTTCTCCTCTCCATCGATCCTTTGCAGATGTTCAAACATGGTTGCCTTGGTAACCCTATTGGCAAAATTATACTGATGGCTTTTTAACGACCAGGTTTGGAAAAGTGTGTGCCCTCTCGCACAAAAAAAAAGGCCATCTGTTATTGAGCTGGTTCCAGACCGCTGCACCCTCACCTCTTGTTTTCAAAACCGCATGCCATGCTTTACAGAATTGAAAGAATATAAAAAAAATAAAAAAATTAAAAACATTGAGAATTTGAGGTTGAACCAGTCCATCACAATGCCATTCTACTGAAGCCTAATTATACATAACTTGGTATAACATATTTGTGTGTGGTATTCTAGTATATTGAATAAGCACAGTGAGTCTTTGATAAATTGGTTAGCATGTCTTACATCATACCCAGGCTGTGCTTTAAGGACTGGCGGCCCCTGGAATGTCCAGTGGGAGACCCCAGGGGTACAACAGATTGACACCCTTTACTTTCAACATTACCATGAGATTCACTCTACTCTGAGCTCCACCAGGTTGCCCACGGAAGGCATTCCATTCGTCAGGATTTCCACAAAAACAATATACATATTTAATTGAATTTGTCACCTATGGAGTCCAGTCCAGCCATCTGAGCATAGCTGCTTTGGATCAGGAGCTATGGAGAGCTGAACTTTGCTAGCAGGCGGGCTAAAAGACTCAGTGTGAAACAGCTCCTGAGTGGGCTTCCTTGTTCTGGCCTTGACTTTTGCTGCTGCTCCATCTCTCCCTGCCTGCTTGCCAGCCTGATCTCAGCCTTTCCAGACGCAAGCTATTCCCACTAATTAAGACAAGGGCCCCTTGCCCGTTTTGAGAAAAAGAGCCACTTTCACATGGGAAGCGGTGCGTTTGTTTCCAACCCCCTCTGTGCCCAACTGCCAGTTAGCTGTCTTTTGGGCCGGGTCACATACTGGGAAAATCACCGGCAAACAGTGAGCTATAAGGTCGTCGCCTCAGGTCACTTTGACTGGGAAAAAAGTATGCACTCCTCTCATGTGAACACAGCGCTGCCAAAAACACAAACATCCAGCTCACACATTTTGGATAACGTCCTGAAATGTCAAAATAGTTCATATTCCTATAATCAACGCTGACAATAGGAAAACGCTAGATATGTTGTGGGGATATGGTTCGGACAAGTTTTCGAAATCCTAATGTATAAAACATGGGCTTTTGACTTAACATAAATAAACGTATGCGTCCTTAAAACTTTGGCTATTATAGTAATGATTCACCCACAAAACCATAATAAGCCAGAAGGAATTGTATCATGCTGACTTTTTAAACCACTTCCGACAATTACCTGTCGGCCTATATGATTCACATGCCTGCTTTTCATGGTTGCATCCTCTTCATATTCAATGTTTTTGTTTGCGTAATCTTAGCCCAATCTGTTCGTAACGATGAAAATGCGAGAAACAAAACAACAGAACAGTAAACATTATATAAATAAAAAACAGCTCATTGGCAGCAGAAATGTCCATCTCTTTTGAACTTTAGGTTCCTCATTGAAGACCTGCCTTCATTTTCACAACCTACATGTAAATGATATTTAGATTCAAAATAAAAATGGAGTGACAGTACAGTCGGTGATTAACATTCGAAGAGCATACCTGTAGAGAGAGACATTCAGTTATTATTTTCATTCTGCTTATATAGTTCCAAGACGTCAAAAGAATTTCTAATCATTCATATTTTAAGCATCGGTGAATTGAATGTGCAATTAAAAATATTTTAGTTCATCAGTGTATCTTTAATTTGTCAGGCTCTATAACGTATAAAGCCATGCTTGGCTAGCAGCGTCAATGAATGAGTCCAGGACCCCCTGACAGACGACAACTTTGGGCTATGCCATTGTGTTGCTTTTAACGTGAAAAACAGTTAACTTAATGTTTGCCAGAGGAAAAGTAAATGGTTAAATTTAACAAGCGGAGCGCATAGACAGAGCCTGTGTGTGATTGGACAATTTTTTTAAAGGGTATCCTAGTTAAGCGGATGTAGACATGTATATGTAGCATGCTGGATGAGAACGGTGCAAAGTAGAACATAGTATGAGAGTAATAAATAGTATGAGAACGAGAGTGAGGAAGTTTAAGAGACTAAAAGAATGGGGGGGAAAAAGTTGTCCAGAAAAAGCTGCTTTACAAGATTGAAATGCTTTACGTTGGAAATTAAGTGTTTGAAGAGAAGGAGTGTGTACTAAGGATGACCCTGCTGTGCTGTCTGGGGTCTCGGTGTCTAAACAGGACATGCTGTTCTCTGCTGACTCTACGGGCCGCAAACACGACCACTGTGAACACTGTACCATCACACCCTGGTTACCGCAAAACAACACAAGCACCAAATCCCTTTAAAGACCTATGCTGCACAGGTGAAACATTGTCATTGGGTAGATTGGACAATTGAGGGTAGAGAGATTATGGTATGGATGAGGTTTGATCAGATTGGTGTCGCTTTTAACATTTGGGCTGTTGAGGTTGTGACTGCAGGCAGCAACATAGTTAATGAGCAGTATAGCTATGTTGTCCTGGAAACTACACTCATTATAGTGTGTTTCAAATACATTCACCGCAATCATAAAGTAAATTAGGTCTTTCTATTCTATTTTTCTTTGTAATTTAAATTTTTTGGAGCACTTACAAACCCACCACCATTTGGCACCTAGTAGCTGCTTTTGTTGCTGAAGTGAGACCTGTTTCCAGTGCACGCGTTCACACCCCCCACCCACCCCTATTTTAATCGTTAAGCCTTCAAACTGGCTTTTGCTGGCTAGACAGTAGACTCCTAAGAGGCCAGATCTTTTGTCTTGACAAAATGCCTTCAGTCACAACGCAAGGAGAATTACTCCATTTAAAAGGCATCGCATGGCTACGAGTTTGCGTTTGGGTTATTTCCGACTCAATACTACCAGAAGATGGCGATAGATCCTTATGACAGAGTTGGGGTAGGCTAGATTTTAAGAGATCCGTGGAAGTACTCTCAAAACACATTCATTCTTGGAAGATTTATTATGACCGCAAAAAGCATTCGACTTTAATGGAGGCTGAAGTTATTTCGGGTGCTGTTTTCTCAACAAACTCACATCTGGTAAATGGTATATAGTATCTGTACCGATGCAACCAAGTAGTTATCAGAAAAATAAATCACGGCGTTTCAATCAATCCACACTCAGTTTCAATCAATCCGCTCTCTAACTTCAGGTATAAAGCTTCTCTTTATTCCAAACCCTCAGCAAAAACAAATCACTTTATAGTGGTGCTGTCGTTTACACAGGCAGTCTAGAAATAGCCAGTGGGGCCACACTACATTGGTTTAGTCACCCTTAGTGTATAATAGAAAAGTCACTCTGTGGTCCAAAGATTTATACCTCTCTGCCAGACTGACAGATTCCACAGAGGGCTTTATGGGCTGAAACAATAACAGGTTATCGAAGGAGTAAGTGTGTGTGTGTGTGTAAAAGAGAGAAATTAGTATGAGAAAGAGAAAGAGTGTGAGAGCAGGAGAGAGTGGAGGACAGCGGGAGAAAAAGAAAACTAGTGAGTGAGAAAGAGTGACACAGTGAGAGGGAAAAAGAGAGAGAAAGACAAACATTGGCTCTGTCCACAAGAGTGTTCTGGTTTGCGTCCATGGCTTAGTGTGAACAGACAAAAGGCATTGTCAGTCTTTTCTGTGCATGTAACAACAAGCCCATTGAGATTGTCCACCCTGTCCCTGCAGCAGTGTTTACAGAAGACACGAGCTGTCCTGAATACGAGCGTAGTCACAATGCTACACGGGGATCAATTTGTTTTCTTTGCGCACGTTCAACTGTCCAAACACCATTCAGCTCAATGTATTGTGGGACGAGAGAGTACAACTGACACTGATTACCCGGGAATTACAGCCATAAAGGTAGAGTAAACCTAAGAGGGGGTTCCAGCCCACAACCGTCCGTCAGACGTCCACCACTTCATCCAGAAAATGAGCTGTCCGTCCCTCTCTGCCTGCAGATGTAGACTAAATTAACAGGGGCCGTCCCTCAGTCTGACGGATGGTCCACCACGCGTGTCGTGGTTATACAGCCAACGTTACTGCTGTAAGTTTCAGTTAGTGTGTTGTGCAGTTTGACTCTTTTGAATGAGTCGATTCATTCAAGTCAGTTCATGTAAACTTAAGTTTTTCCTCAAATCTAGTTTTTTTTTTACCACTTCATGTACGTCCGCAGGCAGAGAGGTACGGCCAGCTGATTTTCCGGATGTAGTTGTGGACGTCCGGGCGGACTGAGAGACAGCTCTTGTTTTGGAGACTTGTTGCTGGATGTTGCCATGGACATACAGCAGACACTCAAGGAACGTCTGGCAGCCTGAGGGACGGACCTATTTTGTGTTGGATGTGGTCTTCTGGCGGACACTTGTGGGCTCTAACCTTTAGTGGAGAACCGGGCCAACACAGAAGACATATTGGAAGATGTAGCTCAGTCACCTGTCGCTCTAAATCTCTCTCTCTCTCTCTCTCTCACGCTCTCTCTCTCTCTCTCTTTCTGCCCCTCTCTCTCTTTCTGCCCCTCCCTCTCTCTCTCTCTCTCTCGCTTTTTCTGCCCCTCTCCCTCTCGCTCGCTCTCTGCCTCTCTCTCTCTCTCTCTCTTTCTGCCTCTCTCTCGCTCTTTCTGCCCCTCTCTCGCTCTTTCTGCCCCTCTCTCTCTCGCTCTCTGCCTCTCTCTCTCTCTGCCTCTCCCTCTCTCTGCGTCTCTCCCTCTCTCTGCGTCTCTCCCTCTCTTTCTGCCACTCTCTCTCTGCCTCTCTCTTCCTGCCTCTCTCTCTCTCATGCCCAAGAGTGGGGAGGAAGTTAATTAATAGACCTAGTTTCAGTCATAGCTTTCTCTATAGAATCGGCATGAGGACATTGATTGGTCTTGGTTCATTGGTGAACAGAGTGAATTATGCAACCGTAATGGAGTGCCGGTGAAAAAAGCACTCAGGGTGGCCATGTCAATTAGAGGCCTATTAGTCTTGGTGGGATATCTAAGTGATGCAGTCATTACCAAGAATATGTATGAAGAATTGGTATGTCGAAGTACGGCTTTAATAAAGGAATAGCAGCAAAGCCCAAGTGACATTAAATCCCTATCCTGATTCAACACAGAAGGAGGATAATTGGTGTAGATCCTTTAAAAATATAAATATCAACTTGATCATCTGGATAAGCTTTTCAAAGTAGCACGCCTAATGTTATGCTCTGAGTCACATACATCAGAAAATTACCCCCCCCCCTCCCAAAAAAACCCCATCTAATTTGACCCATTTCACAAAATGTTTAAGTCACGCCTGTAACAACTGGCCTTGCTGTCTCACTGCTTGTTTCAAACATAAAGTTTAAGAAAAGTAATGATTTGGGTTTATTATCCCAAAGAAATGTCTTTTTCACTCTCGTTTTGTGCAGCAACAGTGCCCTCTATTGCCTGGTAAGCTAAATCTACCAGAGAGGTTAATGGCTGGGGATATTACCATTTAGAAAATCCCACTTAATAGCTTATCAGCCGAAACTGTGCAAAAGGACTCTAGGAGGCTGACATAATACCATCCAATCATAATCAAGTTAATTACATCCAAGGTGTGACATAATCCTCTGTTTGAGAACATTGCCTTCTCATATTATGTCCTAATCTTTAGTCTTTAGAGCGTAGTGTTGGATTCTGCCATTGCCTTTATTTAGAGGTCTGAAATGAATCATAATGAAAAATAAACATACATGGTAAACATATGACCTTTTGAAAGGTCAGCATGATGAGCAGGGACCTGGCCAATATTTCTGGACCTGAACTTCTATCTGGAAAATATCATAACATTATAAAATATGGAAACAACAATCGATGTAATTATAAAGCTCCTTATGTTAAGAAGGGATTTTGGAAGCCATGGCCTGTGTAGCAGCGCAGTCCCGATGGAACAGCTCTTGTGAAATTCAATCACACTTGAGAAGGGCACACAGTGTGAGGGCAACGGGCTGGTGGGCAGGATAAAAGCAAGATGTGTATCTGGAGGGGCGAGCACAGAGGTCAAGTTAAAATGGTTGACGGGGGGGGGGATGTTATAGGGAACCTTCCATGGAGTAAAGATGGTAGTTTGAATCGGAACTATGTGCTCGACAACAATTTCATATGTCCACCCACCCACTATGGGAAATGCTGGAGTGCATCAACTTCTTCAAAAACATCTTAGAGGAGAGAGTGTCTCAGAGATGGAGAAAAATACACCAGGGAGTAGCAGAGTGATATTCTTTTTTTTTTTGACAAATTACATCTAACATTTCTACCATCTTTCTACCCTGGGAAATGGTATTGACATCAAGTATCCAACGAGTACAAAAATGCATGAATCGAAGAACTATTTATCTCATAGGTTGGACTAAAATGAAGAGATTTTCATTTTACATTTTCAACTGCTTCTTTTGAATATGAATCCAATGTGAGAGTTTAGAATTGAGCTAATGTCTTCTGGGCTGATCATTCTTAAAAAGATCATACAAGATCAGCTTCATATTGAAATACAGAATATCACTCAGTCTTTGTAATCACACACCTGCTCCCACTGACTACAGTCGTATGCTAGATCAAGATACTGCTCCTGCCATGCATAGCTGCTGCCTATATACCATTACATCAATACATTCAACAGAGAAATGTAGATCTGGGTTTGAGGTTCTAGGTATGACAAAGCAGTAAGTTCAAAAAAAAAATTATTATTACGTCATGGCTTGCTAGTCTTCCTGATTAATTGAAAGCAGCTGGTGGCTAGTTAAGTTAGCCCTGGCTCAATCAAAGGTGTCAAACACAGACTGGCAACACAGCCCTGTCAAAAAAACAAAAAACAGGCATATGGTTATGATTTAGACAAAGCTTAACAAATCACATAACAACTTACAAGGAACACATGCCCATTCACTAGCAAGTCAAAAATAATTTGTAATTCGATGTTCCTATCATTTCAAGCCAAATGTGTTTTTTAAATTGAGACAAAAAGGGATAACCTTGAGACAATAATGAAGGTAATACAATATTACGGTAGCCTACATTATTTTTAATGGCATTTACAAAACCTCATGAAATGACTTTAGAAACATGGACCCTATTTCAAGATTTCATTCTCCTCGGCTATCATTCGCTAGGCCTGCTAAGCCTCAATTCTCTGTTTCACCTGAAGAAGCGGCAGAAGAGGCCAGATTGATGACAGAGTGATGGAACAGAATGCAGCTCTACGTTAAGAGGAGTGGAAAAGAGGGCATGTAGAAGAATAAAAATGAGAAAGACAGGAAGGAAGATGAGAACTGAGAAAAATATATGCCTTGTATCCCTTGAGCTGTACACAGTATATGAAACCTCATTCAAAAATGTTTAATCATTTCCAAAGCACATTCAATTTCAGAACAATTTCCGAGAAAAACCATTCAAGCCTGTGTATTTCAAAATCAGCATGGATTTATTTGGCATTTATAGACTCAATAGAACAGTGCCAATCAGAGAGTATAGGACTACAAATATAAAATGTTTATTTGAGGTTTTTATGAGGCTGCATCTAGGCATGGTCTGCTGTTACTGGAATATCATTTCATATGTCTTTCTCCCCTAAGATTTGTAGTACCAAGAAGACAGTGTTGCAAGCTAACAACAGGGGGCCAAGGACTACTTCAACCCATTAAGTAAACTACTATGCTAAATACAATATGCAGCTGGGTTACCTGTTGCCAAGCAACGATGCTAATTAAGAAACCCACTGCTTTCATTTTATTTATTTTTTTCATCATTTCTATTTTTAGGAATTGGTTGTCATTAACGCAATCCTTCAAACATAGTGCAAACTGAACCAAAACAGACAGCTGTCAACTAGTACCCAATTATCTTTTTTTATTATTATTATTATCTGATTTTATTTAGTACATGGACATGAGTTTTAACTGATTTTCAGAGAATGCATATAATTACTGGGACCAATTGCTATTATTAGCCCTGGCCTAAAAGAAAAGGGATCCCTCCAAGATTTGTTTTTGATGTGTTTTATTTTGAAAAATAAAACAAAAAAAGAAAGAAATATAAGTTAATTTAGACCAAATTGTACAAATGTTATCAGGTCCATTTTCTCAGAAAGCTGGATAAAATGCGTGCATGTAACTGTGTTTTACAAAATTAGGGCAGGTAATTTCAAATTTGTAGTGTGTGCCTCTCTAACACAGCTTTTGTTGGTATACCCACATTAGGATGTTGTTAAAGCTAAAGAGGCCATACTTCTGTATGATTGCAACGTAACAAAAAATACTTCTGTTACTGCTGGGATTTGAAGGATTTGGCAAATGGTTACCTTCTGCTGCATCAGCACATTTCTGAGCATAACTAAATAAGCTTTGAAAAGCAATAGCACTGTTATGCATAAAAGATAGAACTAGCCGAAGGCTATATTCTATGTTAGAAAACACTATATTACCCATCATTGCAATTAAACAAACACTAACGCCACATGATGGATAACAATTTTGATGGTAGGGAATACAAATAGTTTTCCAGCAGTAATGATGGCGACAATGATAATAACAATGACGACGGAGAAAACGGCATTGACGACAATGGCAGAGTGGATTGCTAATGATCCAATGCCAATAACAAACAAAGACTTACTTTGTTTGGCTGGTTTGCCGTCTTAAAAAGCTTGTCATGTGCTCCTGCTAAAACCCAGTTTTAGTATGTCTACAACTACAAAGAAGATTAAACCACTTGTTTTCAATCTTGGTGATACTGAAGGTTTTTCACAAGTCAGGCTTAATTTTCCTAGATAATTGTGTCCATGAGACTATACTTTATTTAGTGAGATAAACCACGTACACTTTTATCAGTCCAGAGTGTCTGTTAAAAGGCAGATTCATTTGAGATTTTAGCTTACCTACAAAGGCTGATTAAAGCACAATTGTGGCTGTGTTTTATTAACAATGTGAAAGTAAGGCTTGGCAGACATTCTGTGATAGGCCATAATACAGATGTAAGGTCATCTTTAAGAGCCGTAAAAGCATAGCATTAAAGGAAAAATAAAGTATTCTACTCAATCAACAGATGTCACCAAGTTCCAACGGCTTATCAGGTTTTCTACAATATTCTACTATTTGTTGCAGCTTTTTAAAAGAGAGGACAATATGTATGTCTTTATTAAGACGGTTTGCTTTCTATCCAAATATGGCCAACCATGCACTGAGAGAGGATAGGAAAGGAAGATCTCAGTAGATTTTCTTTTGCTGTTTGGATGCCTTTCCACAGAGTTAACTTTACAACAACCCCAGAACCAAAGGATGTACTTACAGTAAACATTTATCTCATATGGAAACCTTTCAGACCAATTCCCCTTAATAAATTACACAATGAGCATTGTTTTAAACGCCACAAAACATTTGTCTTGTCCTTAGAAACTAGTGCTAGCTGTACAATACATCTTCATCTGTATAGCACAATTGCAACTGCAAATGGATCAGATTTCCTGTTCCAGAGACAAGGAAACCCTGTGGGTGAGGCACCCTTCCTCTTCAGTGAGCAGGTTAGGTGATGTATCTGTTCACGGTTGGCCACACACTATTGGCTAATGCCAGAACAAAAAGGATGTAGTATAGATTCAGGATGTCTAGAACACGGGTTTGTGGGTAGCCATGGAAGCCATGATGGCTTGGCAAATATTTGAGGTCATTTCCTTCGTGTGTTATATCTCTCCGTGAGCTTTCCGACTGCCGCGGACGGGAAGAAAGAGGCAGTTCTGTTCTTATCTTTTCTGGCTTCAAAGGCAGTTAAAAAAAAGTAATGGCTGTGGTGGTTTACAATTATCTATAGTATAACAACAAAACATAATTCCCCCTAGTTGACGTGGAGAAAGCCCTAGCAACACCATTTAAAAACAAAACATATTGATGTTGAGGTGTACAGTTTCCAACACAATGTCATTCTTGAATGTTAAAAGAATCATATTTAGCTGGATTGCATTCTTGCTGAGCCTAATACTCTCCTATCACTCTTGTTTGTGATTTTAAATGCATGCTAAATGAAGCAAGTCAGTGATTCACAAGCCCGCTGAGAAAAAAGTCAATGAGATTGATTAAGCCTCTGGTAAACATTAAAAACCGCCTAGTTGATTAGGCAGTAAAGATAAATATTATAACAATAACAATAATTGTATGGCGTCAGATAAGTGAAGTTATTTTGAGAACAACACAATGATTGGTTTACAGATTTTCTTTATATTATATTTGCATACCGTACAATTGCATTGGTCAACCTTATAATATGGTCACGAGTACAAATAGCACAACACACAAAACTTTGTCTGATGTAACGGCCTAATCCACAAACAAAGCACAGCATGAAAAAGGTGTAAAAATTAAGATAGACTGATGAATAAAAAATATATTTCTCAAATCAGATTTAGAACGTAACCATGATTTCATTAGTAGAATGATACTCAATCTATAATAATGGTTCAAAAACATATTCTGTTTCAGTGCATTGTCAGTCACAAGATTTTGGGATCTGTTCTATATGACAATTGTAATAATCCATTTAAACACAGATACAGTTTATGTGTCTCTGAACTATTATAATCATGAAGATTTATTATCCAATAACCAGCTCAGGTCTGTTCTAATTTCTTAAATGCTAACGGACCATTTCACAAATAAACAAGATTGAATTGAAACAACATTTTTGTTTGCAAGACAAATAATAAAAACTATCTTTCTGCCGGTGTCCAGCTCAAATAAGCTCAGGAAACACAACGATTAAGGTTCTGAGATATAATTATGCATCAGGCCATCCTCAGGTTTTACCAAAGATGTTTTCATTTATTGAACAACATTGATGACTCCAAAAAAATGTGAGCAGTGTGCGAAACTCATTGGGCATCTCTGGGTTACAACTGCTACTCTGATGTTGTCTTTCGCGACGGACACAAAGTCTTTTACAGTTAATCTGCTTCAGCTTCACCTTAATACTATCCCAGCATCTACCTTTCACATAACACATATCACCTGAGTAACTTGGCACATCTTCTACGTGAGAAGGTGAGCTAGCTCATAAATCATTGATTGTATACAGTAATCCAGTACTTTGGTTCAATCTAAACCCTGCTCCCACTGTTTGACGGAGCATCGGTCCTGCCCACAAAGCCCCTTGGTCAAAGGTCAAAGGGGTGACGTTTCTAAGGGTCCGGGCCAGGGAAGGTGCTGACCTTGTTGTTCCTGCTGATGCGGCGTTCGGGCCGTGGCCGCGACTGCTTGGTCTGGATCAGCTCCTCGGGGGTGTTGCCCAGCGGAGGCAGCAGCCGCTTCTTACTGTTCCTGGTCTCCGGCAGCCACTGGGGCGGCAGCTCGAAGGGGCCAAAGCCAAACTGGGTGGCGTCCTCCGCGTCCGTGGGCGTGGCCGGCGTGGCCGGCGCGGTCGGCGCCACCTGTGACGAAGAGGTGTAAATGCAGCCGTGGACCGGGGAGGCCCTGGGAGCTGAGAGAGGAGGAGGGGGCTCCCTGGTCGTTACAGCCCCGTCCCCGGGCCCCTGCTGAGGCTCCTTCTTGGAGGGTATGTCTGCCATAGGGTCGCCCAGTCGCCCTATCATGTGGAAGTCCTCTCTAGGCTGAGGATAGCAGGCAACGGACCCCAGAGACGGGATGTCCTTCTCCCCTTCCTCCTTCTCCTCGTCTTCGTCGGTGGGCCTGAAGATCTGCTGCTGGCCGATGTTGAACATCTCCAGCAGCTGGCTCCCAGAGTGTCCGGCCGGTTCCATCACCCCCGGTCCCCCCGCCGCGCCGCCCTCCACCCCTAAAGCAGCCAGACCCCCGGTGCTGACCGCATTCCTCCGGCTGTAGCGTCTGTGCAGCCTGGCCAGCAGGTCCAGCAGGCTCTGGCGGGCCGAGCGGTTGACCGTGAGGAACAGGACCGGGTTGCTGAGCAGCGACACCTTGGGCAGCCACACGGCCGTGAGGTAGAGGGACGGCGAGAGGTCCTCGCTCTCCCCCAGCAGGGTGCGGTACACCACCAGGGCCCCGTAGGGGGCGCTGCAGGCCGAGAAGACCAGCACCACGGCCAGCAAAGTGGCGTGGAGCTCGGCCTCGCGCTGGGACACGTAAGGGATGGAGATGCTGCTCTGGGGCGTCCGCAGGGCCGCGATGATCACCTTCTTCTTTTGGCTGGCGCTCAGCGCCCGGCGGATCAGCACCATGAAGAGGAAGACGACAGCCAGCGGCAGGATCACCGTGGTGACGTTGTAGACCAGGACGTAGGCCAGGTGGCCGACGGAGCGGGCGGGGGAGTCGGAGCAGGAGGACGTGGCGTAGATGTCCGTCACGTTGGTGACGGCGAACAAGGGGATGCTGGCCACGGCAGCGTGGATCCAGATGTAGATAACCAGGCCTCTGGATCTGGCGTCGGAGATCTTCCTCTCCAGAGGGTAGAGCACAGAGTAGTACCTGGTGATAACGCAAAGACACGTTACACACATCATCATCAATCGATCTGATCAATCGATCCATTAATTTTATTTGTATAGCACATTTCATACACAGATGCAATTCAATGTGCTTTACACAAGGCAAGCAGAAACATACAAGGAAAAGAACAAAAGACCAGTAAAATAAATTAGAAATGGCTTCCTCATAATAAAAAATATAGCAATATAACTTGATAGGATGAATAATGAATATGAACCGTATTATGAGTAGTGCATATTAGTACATTATGAAGCAGTTTCACCAATGGTTATTGATTGCTGGCCTGATAAAATTAATTTGCACCAGATATTTAAGTCATAATTTGCTATTTAATGGCATATGAATACTAATTCTGCCATCCTGAATTATTGGAAGCAAGTTCCACAGAAGACAAACAGTAGCTCATTTTTTATTGAACTCCTCCATGATTAAGTCTACGCACACAACAGATTGAAAAGGAAGACTCTCCATTAAAGCAGGTTTACAAGGATTCTCTGGAGAAGACATTCAAGGGCCCTTGCTGAGTTTTTCAAATTATGTGTTCCTTTAAAGTGAATATTTCCTTGAGTACTTCCGCCAGAGAGAGGCCACTCATTAAAAAAAAACGCACAAGCTTTTACAGTTCACAAAGGAACAACAATAGCCACTGTCTGACTGTTTCTTCACAAAATTATATTATCTGGGACACTGTGTGTGTGTTTGTGCGTGTAGCTTATTTATTATTGGGTGCAAGTAGAAATGTTGATGTAACGGGACAGATCTGGACAGAGTGTTACACAACAGTGAGTGTTGAGCAGTTTCTATGAATGTGTTTGCACAGATTTTTGTTTTAGCTAATCAAACATATGGCAGGGTTTCGGTGATTGTGTGTATGTCCGTGTGGTAGGAGAGAATATCTGCAGGTGCATAACATCTCAGCTTGGCTACAAAACTAAATTCCGCACAGGCACAAATTAGAATGAATAATTCAGAGGATTGATAGGGTTCTGACAGTTGCTATGGAAGCGCTAGTCAGCACTTGGCGTTTGTGTTTGTGTATGTGCGTATTTATATGTGTGTGAGTGTGTGTGTGTGGGGGTAGCCGTGGAAGTGTGTGTGTGAGTGTGTGTGTGAGTGTGTGTGTGGGGGTAGCCGTGGAAGTGTCCGTCCCAGTGGACCATCTCAGCTTTTGGCTGCAGCTCTGAGTTCCGCAGAATAGGCTGGGACACGACCACTCAGCATGAAGTACACATGCTCAATCGATTGCCTTCCAGCTCCACTCTACAGGAGGTAGATAAAGATAGAAAAAAGACTCTCAACTACGAGAGAAAAAAATAAGTTGTTTCACGCCGTTTTAGGGGACTAGCTTTAATGTGACTTCCACTGTGTGAAAAGATTTTTTTTATAGCTTTTTTTATAAATTCTCCTGTTTCATAAGCAGCCATTAATCTGCAATTGTGAAGGACGGAAATGGCCTTTATTATATCGCAAAACCCAATTTCAATTCAATTTTAATGACTGGTTAGTAATATTATTATTTCAAAAAGTGTTTAGAGCAAGGGCACACTGGGGCAGGTTAACAGGTCATGGTAATCCAAATAAAGTACGACCAGAATGTCAAAGCTTTCATAATACCATCCCCCCCACCAATCAAAGCAGGTTTAGAAACCCGTTATACTGTAGCATTACGTTTAACTAACACTGTTCCCACATGTGTTCAGCACAGCTATCGCAAGTCCACTATACGCCAACACCTTCGGCCGATTCGACACGCTTCATCCCTCACACCGAGCGCCACCAACCTGTCGAGTGCAATGGCGGTGAAGCTGAGCACGGTGACGGAGCAGAAAAGCTTGTGGAGGAACTTGATGGCTTTGCAGAGCAACAGAGTGCGGAGCCACCAGCAGCAGAGAGGGCTGGCGCTCAATGCCACGTCAAACGGCACGCACACCAGGCCGGCGCAGATGCCCGAGCACGCCAGGTTCTGGATGAAGCGGCTGGTGACAGACTTGAAGACGTTGGTGCAGCAGGTGCACCAGAGGACCGTGGCGTTGCCTGCGATGAAGAAGAGAAGGAGGGAGAGAGAGGTGGGAGATAAAGAGAAAGAGAGACAGTGTGATAGATACAGATACAGAGGCAGAGGCAGAGCACGAGAGAGAGAGAGAGAGAGAGAGAGAGAGAGAGATGTGGGAGAAATAGAGAGATGTGGGAGATAGAGAGAGAGACAATGTGATAGATGCAGAGACAGAGTGAGAGAGAGAAAAAGAGAGAGAAAATGAGAGAGAGCAGTGAGAGGCTGTCAGACTGGGATGGCACTGTGGTACTGTTGGGATTGACAGACTTAATGAGTCTTTGCCTCGACGTTGTACATTAACAAAAAAAAACAGCAGATGATTTGTAAACACAATTAGTCCAAATGGGGGGGGGGGGGGGGGGGGGGGGTAAGGGTTTTGAAATAACAAAAAAAAATAAAAAGTAAATTGTTGTACAA
>JAVQIZ010065338.1:0-19038 GCA_036023535.2 Galaxias brevipinnis
TCTTCTCTCCTCTCCTCTCCTCTCCTCTCCTCTCCTCTCCTCTCCTCTCCTCTTCTCTTATATTTAGTTGTGTTATTCTTCTTACATTATTTACATATTTACAACATCAATCCATACCGTCCGTTTTAAACCTTTCCTGATCAAAGATGAGGTGATGTCCCTGGACCAAAGTGACCTGAGGCTGATTTTGGAGAACCACATTCTGAAGAAGAAGATCAGTCTGGGCCAGCTCTACAACGGACAGCGTCTGGAGACCATGGGAGGAAAGTACATCCGCGTGTTCGTCTATCGTACCGTGAGTTCACAGCTCTCTCTCTCTCCTTCTGAAGCGGCGTCCAAACACGCAGTTGCCGGCTGCCGCCGAGCGCATATTACACATAGTATCCTTTTACTACACTATCCATCAGCCAGGACTCAGCCATGGGCAGCCATATATGTTCATTTCATGTCCCCCTTTGATGCTGGGATGGTTTCTGCAGGCTGTCTGCTTCGAGAACTCCTGTTTGATCAGGGGGAGTAAGGAGGGGAGCAATGGAGCTCTACACCTCATGAGGATTTTTATGAAGCCTGCAGAGACCAACATGTTCACAGTTCTCACAAGCAATGGAGGCTTCAAGTAAGTGTAGTAGTGGGAAGAAAGGTTTTATTAGTTTGAAGAAAGCAATATGCTGGTAAGGAAGAAGTATAAATACATTTTAAGAAAGAATAATGAAAGTATACACTCAATAATTACAGTACCAGTCAAAAGTTTGGACATGCTTTCCCATTAAAGTGAATGGGAAAGTCTGCCCAAACCTTTGACTGGTGCTGTATATTCCAAACATTTCCTGTGGAATTTTCACAAGTTTTATCTTTTGTAGCAACACAAACACACTTGGTAATCAAAAGTTAAATGTCTTTCAATGCTTAGTGCTCTGTGTGTTTATTCACAGCCTCAGTGAATGTTGTCGTCTGTCAAATGCAGGATCTTCTTGTCTTTGATGGAGGCTGCTGGCCTTACTGACCTCCTGAAGCAAGAGGGAGAGTTCACCCTATTTGCCCCCAGCGACCAGGCCTTTGCTGGTGTGAGCCAGGCAGACCTTAACCTGTTGAAGGGTGAGTATTAACATTTTCATGTCCCCATTGTGCTATCATTGGCATTTGAAAAACTGAACCCAAAACGATTTAAATAAAAAGTTAAAGATTGTTTTCACTTTCACGTGTGTGTCGCTGACTATTTCTGTTGTAGTTAAATGTTTTTTTTGGGGGGGGGGTTTCTTTCTGTTTTCGTTTTTATTTCAGGCAACATAAATGCTCTCAGAACCGTTCTATTGTACCACTTCAGCAATGGCGTCTTTATCGGAGGAGGACTGGAATCCGGCGTGACTAACCTCCTCAAGTCTCTGATGGGAAGCAACCTCAGAGTACTCCATGTAAGTGCCCCATAGAGTGCTGCTTTTCGAGAAAATCTGCTAAAGTTTCCTGGCAACTTCTTGAGAAAATAAATAAAAAGCACTACATTCAAACAAAACCACAAAGTGCTAAACGCAAACAAGTAATTTGCCTTTGTCAGTTTATTTATTGCAAGTAGGGAAATGGGACATCACATTAAAAAGGAAGTTACAGATTTCCTTGATTAGTTATCAACAAATCCGGGGCTGGTTTAGGGACTTTCCAAACACTCCCTAAAGTACCTCGAGAACAAAATATCACAATCTGTGGTCTAGAGGCCCACTGAATGAACTGTTGACACTGCCCACGATAACTTGAAGCAGTTAGACTAATCAGAAAAATATACATATATTCTGTTTTTTAGTAGCTGCTGTGAAAGACACCTGGTCTCAGTCCGTTACCCCTGTATAAATAAAATAAATACTAATATGTTTCTTAAATATTTTTTTAATTTAAAAACAAAGGGAGTTTGGTTAGGATGTGATTGATCAGTGGTTATCTTGTCTTACTGTAATCAAATGAACCATCGTTGCTCCTCAGGCGAACAATGGAATACAGGTGAATACTGTGTCAGTGCCTGAGCATGATATCATGGCCACAAATGGAGTGATCCACTTCGTCAACAGCTTTCTCTACCCTGGAGGTAAGTTTGTCAACTTCTTATTTATTTTCCTCAACCCTGTTCCAATGCCCTCAAACCATTGAAAAGGTGTTCCCTGTTTGCGTCGTGAAGTGTCAGTGTTGTTAAAGATAGGTCTGAGCAGGTGTGCTTTGAATGGCTTATGTTTGACTCTAGATATCCCTGTTGGAAGCCAGGATCTCCTCGGGCTCTTTCAGAGGTTCATCAAGTACATCCAGATCAAGGTGAAAGTCTCGTAATGTATTATTTGCCAACTAGCTGATTGCATGCAAGATTTGGCCAATTTCTGGGGAAATTTCCTTCTTGAAATTGCTTCGAGATGTTGTGATGAGATTCTTATGATATTACAGTAAAGGTCGTGCTTGGGCATGTGTCAACCTGAAAGTCTTCTTTGATAAGCAGCAGGGCCCTGGTGAAATGACAGCTCAATCAAACAGACCAGTGTGCCAGCGTGCTATGTCTTGCTTGCTGGGTTATTTAGGCCTGTTTAGTGATGTACTATCGCTTTAACTTATACTTGTTTGTATTTACAGTACGTGGCGGGATTCAAATATCAGGAAATTCCTCTCACATTCATCAGTAAGTACAGGATACTGTCTAAGCGTTTGGTTTTGTTGACTTCTAGATAGATTTTAGATTGCTGCCCATGTGCAATTTATAAGTTCCGTGGTTTGTACTTTGTATTTTGCTTCTCAACATCTTTTGTTGTCAGACTATAAATTGTTTGGTTGGAGGAGGTACAGGAGATTAAGATAATAATATTAATAAGGATTACACAAAATTATAAATAATAACTCAATCCATGCATTTTATGGCTTCATAGACTTTATTCATCAATAGCAAATATACATGTTTCATGTACTAATTTCACCTTAATAGCTTTATGCTGTTTTTGTGTAAAGATAATATTATTATGACGACGATGATGATGATGATGATGATGTTGTGTTAGGACCATAACCACAATACGTAATATTGGTTTTCTATGAAATAATACATTTTCTTGATGCCTCTTCTAAGAAAGCAACAGATAATGTCATACAAATCTAATAAATTTCAGTTAATGAAGTAGCAGAAAATAATTAACCAATGAATTATTTATCACGCTTTAAGTCATGCATGTGCAAGTTTTTTAAAACTGTGAAGGGTAAGCATTGTCGTGACTTGGTTCCAAAATTTTCAGAAATGCTTCATTACTTTTAAAATGTTGCATTTATCTTATCTTTTTTACTTTTTAGCCACAAAAAAGGTTACCAGGATTATCCAGACGGAGCCTACCATCACCAAGTTGACCAGAGTGATTGAAGCAGAGCCCATTGTCAGAAAGGTGACAAGAGTTATGGAAGGAGAGCCTACCATCACCAAGGTTACCAGAGTGATTGAAGCGGCACCTGCCCTCACTAAGGTTACCAGGGTCATCCAGGGAGACCCAACATTCACAAGGACGGTTTCTGGTAAGACCAAAACAAAAAAATGCTTTCATTAATTAACTTGATTAACTATCATCCTACAATATTTGCTGTTATTTGTAGCTTACTATCATATAATCGTTTTCAACGTTATGATGCAAAATAAATTTTCCACAGGTTCAGAGTACTCCCAAAGCAGCAGCAGCAGCTCTAGCTTGTCAACAGATGGTGAGTAAACCAAACATCTATCGATAATACAATAAAACCATAACAAAACCTACTAAAAACCAAGCCATGCTTGTCCATCCATTCACAGTGTTTACGTAGATTAGAAATCAATCAGTTTAATGTATTGAAGCTGTATGTTGATGTTTTAGATACTAAAGGGTCATCATTTGCTTATGTGAAATTAACCAACTTGTTTCTCTACACAGGACTTGACGTCTCTAGCATTGATACTATCGAGGCCAACGCAGGCATGCTTGACTTTGACTCGGAAAAGATCACAAAATATATCCAAGGTGTGACATAACACAATGCCTTAACCATTTTTAATAAACACTGTTTGGTTTGAGTCAATGACAGGTCGTTTCTTTTTGTCTCTGCAGAGGGCAGCCCCAGAAGAGCCCCAGTCCGTAAAGTTCAAGGTAAAAATACGATTAGGTCGTTGAGTGTCAGGTTTTAATGTGTCTTATTGATCTTTTCCATTTGTTCCTGATGACAGTTGGCAGATGTACAGCATTACAAATGCTCAGTGCTCAGTCGGACTTACCTGGTTAAATAATGTTTACAAAAAATATATAATAATAAAAATGACTTGACTTATTATAGCTCTGCCGAATGGGAACATATACCTCTTATTAGAATGGTGTGCAATGTGTAACACATCCTGAGAAACAGGCTCAGCAGATAGTAATTGACTGCATTTCAGTGTGCACTGTGTGTTTCAAAAGTAAAGTAGGGGAAAGTTTATAGTTACGGGACATTAATAACTGAGGCCTGTTTTTTTTTTTACATCCGTCACAGCAGGTCTGAGAAAGAGGCCCGCAAGACTGGCCAGAGAACGCAGAGAAGAGTGAGCACCGACAAATAAAAACAACACTTTAAGCTTTGAGAGCTTTCATTTTTTATTATGACCCAAAGAATGCCAGCAGCCTCCCATATTGGGTCTGGAGTGTCTTGCTGAAACACGCAGTACTTGATTCAAACCACAGATGATCTCAGTCACTCAATGGTGATCCAATAATATACACCGATTACATGTTAGATTCAGACACACCAATGGAGGTGACCAACAATTATTTGTAAATATTGTTTTAAGTGTTGATTTAACAAAGGACGTTTGGAATGAGGAGTTTCAGGATTGCAAAATTATTGTTTTTATTAGTTTTTTTTACACTGATGAATCACAAACCTTTGCTAGAGGTTAAGGTTACGCGGGAATTGGTGACTATTTTGTAATTTATCATGGCAGGATAATGCTTTTGGGTTTCTCTCCCTGACTTTTCTCTCCCTGACTTTTTCAATCTGTTAAAAGGTTCTCACCTCAGCTATAATGAAATAAGTTTTGTTAATTGTTTTTAAGAGTGAATTTTCTGTGGACCTTATCAATTCAGTTTGTTTTTCTAGTTCCAAATGTAAAAAAAAAGGATTTAAAGTATTTCATATACTTTATGCTTAAAACCGTTTTTAATAAAGTGTGTCCTTTGATATGGGATTGTCAATTCTTGAGTGACCTTATCATTTTAAGATCATCATTTCTAAATGCTCTGTTTGGTAAACGAATAAACGCAATAGCCGTTAAGCAACATTCTCAGTACCAAAGAAGAATAGCGTTTTTTTAAGATTTGTAACTAGACAGTTTCTAAAAATAATTGTGTATGTTTCTTAGATCTGAAAAGAACCATTTAAAAAATCTGAAAGTATTGCAAATGTCAATCGTCTTGTCCTTTTGTTTAAATTACTTGAAGGGATTTATTTGAACAGGAAACTATTGATTTAGCTCTAGACTGGTATCTAGTGAAAACAAAGTTAAATCTAAAACAAATGTTTTCATTTTGGTTTTATAGTTATCAGAAATTCTTTGCTTCAATTCTGTGAATTCGAAGTAACTCCAAGAGGTGATAAACTAAATATTGAGAAGATCAACGGCAGTAATGTCATCCAACAATTCTTTACAAAGATGATCTGATATTGTAAACAATTTGGGCTTGGACTGACAAATGGTGATCAATATGACTATGAAATATTAATATTTCTAATAATGTAAAAATAGATAGCAGATTTATGAAAACATAAAGGAAAAAAAGTAATTAATAATGACTTAATTTGCTAAACATATTTTTGAAAAATGTCTGTAAGCGTTGACCGCCATCCAGTACAACAGACAAACCTCTTCAACACAACAGCTGTGGCTAATAATATAGTTTTATTGAATTGTTGTGCAGACGCATCAGGAGTTTTCCATGTGTTTCTGGCCTGGCATCTGGTAATGAATACTAAGGCCTGCACTGCAGCATGCTGGCACTCAACGACGTTGAATTGAAAATAAATCAGTCAGATTACTTTCACTGGTGCTTGGATCGACAAATTAAAACAAAGAAAAAACTCATCTATCCCCAACTAAATTCAGAATAAGCCATGGCTACCTGCTTTTATAAGACGGATTCAAATTCTACCACTTTTTAAAAAAAAATTAAATACTTCAGCTGCACTTAAAACGTTTGTACTGTTGCACACATTTTTGTCACACTCCATGTGGATGTGCCGAGACATACTAAATATTTTTCTGGCTTACCATATATAATATGATAGTATCGTTATTGAGCAATGATCTCCATTTATTTAAACTTCTTTATTTGCCTGACGCCAATCTTTTTTTTACAGTATTGGTACCATGTCTGAGAGTATACTTGTCTTTTTTTCTCAGCACTCAGCAGGTGTGCATGTTAGTGAAACCCGCCACTCTAAGTTTTCCTTCCAGCAGTGTAGAGAGACTATGTCTCACTCATTACCCCGGTTATGCTACTTGTGTACGAAGCACTAATGTACAGCGCAGGCTTTCCTCTGGTGCAGGATCCTGTCTGCACTCCAAATCAGAGTCCTGTGGTGCAGGCTGCTGTCTGCACTCTAAATCAGAGTCCTGTGGAAACCATGGACCGTAGAGAGACAGCTGAGGGGATGTGCAGAGGAAGCTATCTTGACATTGAAATCGAAAGAGCAAAAAAAAGATTATATTATTTACTTCATATTATTTTTCTTAGTAACAACTGCACGTAGTGTTCAATTATACACAAGAAGAAAAAAAACATCATGGGGATTTGGAAGAAGAAAGATTGTTTTGAAAGAAAAAAATAATTTATGTAAGATCAGTCATCGCTCTGTCAGGATTGTTGTTTATATTCTTTGGCACTTAGTCAAATAAGCTTATTATTAATGTCCTTGTGCTACTATGTCAAAAAAAATAAGTATCTTTAGCCCATCGTAAAAGAGGCTGTCGTCCTCTTCTTACTTGTTTAAACCAGAGAAGTGGAGAAGAGCAAGTCATAAATGTGACATTAGAGGATTAAAGTTGAGTGGATGCCAGATCGGCAGACCTTTGGGCAGTGTTTCTTTACCTTCAACTCAAAGAACTGCAACTCCTTCCTACCAACTTCAGGGTTGCTCAATGCATTTAGATTCAAACACAGTGTTACCAGTGCTTCGAATTGACTGAGTGACACGTCTCCACGTAATGTTTGTAGGACTTTGTTTAAACCTGCATTCTGTTTTTCCGAAGGATGTAATTCAACACAAATGCTGTCAGAAGGCGTTCTTCCCTTCTACCATGATTGCTAAAGTTGAAAGCAGTTCCCAATGAGAAGCCTATTCAAAATGTTTTCAAATGTTTTAAATAATTGGGAAAACAGCTGCGAAAGACACTGGCTTTTCCATTTCTTAGATTTTTTTTATTTTTGAAGGATATACTGTACATTAGCATAATCCTCAGATGATTCAGACTGTCATTTACGAGATAGTACCAAAGTCCACCCACAGTTGATTGAAATTCAATTCAATTCAAATGTAAAACTTGAACAAAGTAAAGTCCACCCACAGTGACTGAAAATTGTCATTGCTATCTTTATAAGCAATTGAAACAATTCTGTAACAATCCAAATGTAGTAGAATTGGTTGACAAGCAGGTTCAATGGAAAGGAAGGATTTCTATGCCTATTTTGATATGATTTAATAGATTTTGTTTTCATAGATAATTAAAGTAAACTTTGAAATTTAAAGCAACACGGCCTTTCAGCTTAAACCTTTAATCTCAATTCACACATATGGAGCACTTCTCAATAGAGCAGCTAGGTATGAAATGTACTGCAAAGTGCTGTGGTGTCACATTATTTCATTTGCCAAGTCAGAGAATTCCTCAAGTGACATGCCAACCAAGCGGGCCACCAAGTGAACCTCTTACTGTGTAAAGAAACAGTGTGTATTCTTCAACTGACGAGAGTCACTTTGAGTTGTCAGGAGTTGAATCTCTTGAATGCAGCTGTGTGAACGTGATGAATCATTTCACTGCAGAGATGTCTCTCACAGCATGCCATCTAAAACAGTGTGCTCACTGCTGAAAGAATTCCTGTTGTTACATAAGGAAGTGGGCTCCTGCTGAGTTGAAGGTACTCCCTAACTCTCACCCTCACCCATCACATGTACTGACAGGAGGAAAGCTAAAAGTTAAGTCCCTCAAGCTAACAGCTTTTTTTACCTTTTACAAAAACATGATTTGTCACTCATTTTTGACATTCACTAACACGTTAAAAAGCTGTTAGATCTCCACGGGACAAAGCGGTGTTAAATGGATTCAGCTGTTGCATAATTGGTCCTGCTGCTCTCACATACGGCCAGGAATCATGGCCAGAGAAGCATACGTGGAACTAGATGAATAATCTTCTCTGAGCTAAAATCATGTGACTTTTATAGTGCACATAAGAAGAGCCAAGCTTTTTAATCTTTCTGATATGTGGCCTCAAGAAATAGATAAATATAGTTTTTTTATTTGTTTTACTGCTATTTTTCCCAAGGCCTATTTTTCTTGATAGATTTCTTGTCAGTATTTTATCTTAGTTTTTTTCAATTTCAGGGTTGGATCTTCTTGACGCAAAATGCAATTTCTCACACAAACAAACTTGACTTTTAACAAACTATAACAGCCTCTGCAGGATGTGCAAGATGTATAAGATATACAAGATGAAGATGAGATTGTAATGGCCTTTCAATCACTGATCTTCTCTGGAGGAGCAGTGCTTGGCAGTAGACACGGTCTCTATGGTTACCTATTCATCATATTCAACCATCACCTTCCAAACCTGCACAGTAGGGTGCCTACATGCAACATCGATTAATATTAATATTTACTTACCTTACTTAAGTATTTTCTTATCTTACATTATTTCATAAACAAAGCTTCAAACCGCTGAGTGAGGTAAAACAGTCAGAATGAGAATACTGCAAAAACATTTCTTTTAATTTTCATCTCACTGTTTGACATCTGTGGCTGAGTGCTTGGAAGGGTGAACTGGATTTTCTTACGATATGCATATGGTTCGCATAAATTCCATATTTTCTCTGCCTTCTTGAAAGATTTCCTTTCACGACACGACTTTACTGCCACAACACAATATGTGACTCTTGAAAAGCTATGGATTATTAGCACGACAATGAGACAAATATAGTTACATGTTTGGATGCTGGTGGCTTTTGAAATGATGGGGATAATTCTGATATACAATATCTTTCATCATCTTAGTTGTTTGGAAGTTCATTTTCTAACATACGCACTTAATATAAATTATTGGTCAACTCTGAACCATTTTCAGTGGACATTGGATAAGCAAGCCCTTATTCCAATCTGTGTTTCGAAACAAAAAACTTGTCATGCAGTTGATAACGCCTCGCATGTGAATGGTTGACAAATTCAGTGTGTGCAGTCTGATTATTTTCTAGTGTTTATTTTTTGGGCTTCATAAAAACCCTCTTTGTCTTTGTACTGTTCTCACACGAACCAGTGAATCATCTTTTAAAATGAAAAGCAGACTGTGTCTTTGTTTAATTAGAACTCACTCCTTTAGAAATATTAAACTCACAATAAATCTAGTTTATATGCAAAAATGTAAAAAAAATATGCTTTTGAAACCAACGTTCATTCACAACTACATTCCCAATACACACACAGGCCTTCCGTGTTGTTTTGTTGTAGTCCTCTCTCAAGGTATACCCTACATGTTTACAGATTAAGTATATCTCAAACTCTTTCGGCAGGGAGCACATACCTACCTGTGGATTGTCGTTTCCCCCCTAATATAAAGACAGACTAACTGAAATACACTCCTCTTATGTACATTTCAGACAGCAATGTGCCCAAATCAAATACACCCTGTCTCAAGCTTTTCCTTGACTTTCTGTTGCTGCAGGATTTCCTGCCCTAAATGAATGCTCCGTTTTGTGTATTTTTGGACTGAGGACTGTATCTGGCATTGATTATGACCAGGTTTAAAAAATGAATCTTCTATTTGGCAATGCAACCAATAGCAGAAGCATTAAGAGGCCATTGCCTACTGTTTTGATGCACGCAAAACGTTTTTATAATTTAAGAATTTACTTTAAAAAAACTTGTATTCATATCAAAGCCATCTGATAAAAAAAGCATATTGTAGTTTTGAACTTGACCTACTTCCTGATTTGGAATGTTTGCCATGCGTGAGCTGGCACCTGTCACGTGATATTAGTCAAGTCAGAATTGATCCTACAAATACAATTTATCATGCTCATGTTCAACTCAACTATTTTATATTCTTGGTCTATCCCAAACACTACGAATGCATAATTTTTTTTATGAGCGCAGTTTTGGACAACAGCGTCCATGCCACTGCCAAGACAAGTTAACTCTTTAAAACTATTGTTTTAAATGTGAAAGTTTATTTGTGAGTATAAATTATGTGCTAATCGGTTGTAAAACAAAAAGTATAATGTTGGGATTAAATGGTTTGTTTTGCTAATTTTATACTGTGCCTATGGCTTCATGACCCTGACAACATTTTATCTTGCAGAAGGCCTTCATTACTTGCCAATTGTGCCATTTACTTTCAGTATGGGTTCTACAGACTCTAGAGTTATGTTTTCCAAAAAGAATTTTATTGCAGCTGAGTCCGGATCACTGAACTCTCCAAGAGCCATTCTGTATGCCAGAATAAGTTATCAGGTCTATGTACAGGCAACACACTTCAGCTGAAGAACTCAAAAGACAACGCCAGCTGAACATTTTTCAGGAATTGTGAAATCTCTTCATACATTATTTTGTTGTTTGTTACTTGACTCTAAATGCTCCAAACCATAACCACATTGCAGATGCAGAATATATGAAATCATCCTTCGTTCACGCGGTTAGAAGTTGCACCACCTTATGTACCACGGCGTCCATCTTGTTTGCATCCCAGGCCACTTGATATCCTGCCTTGACGCTTAGGCCAGCCGGCTCCCCGCTGGCTGATCCAGAGAAATGTGAGAGCCACGTAGATGGGGTTCCCTAATGTTAGCACAGGCCAGTTTTCCACTGTGCTGTGTGTCACTTTACCAGGCCAACTGGCCTCGTAGTATGGTGATCCAACACTTGGCAGAGTCTGTTTCCGTGTCAACACCAGCTACTCGGCCTCTAAGCAGTCCAAAGACTAAAGAGATCGATTGGACCAGAAAGTAAATAATTATGCAGTGAAAAAAAAGCCTTATTCAAACCTGATTACTAACTGGGAAAAGTTTAAATGGTTTTACTATTTGTACAGAACTGTCAAAAAATGTGTTGAATCTTAATTGCTTTTAAACATATGGTAGTACAACACAAGGATTACATTTATGGTGGGGTGGTGGTGGTGCCTTCTGAAAAAGTGTGTATATCCCCTGTGTGTGACCCCTTCCCCTCACACTCACACACACACACACACACACACACAACCACACACACACACACACACACACACACACACACACACACTTTTTATGTTTTCCATTTGAGGAGTTGTGCCTGTACTAACTGTGCCCCCACCTCCCCAAACTCCGAAATAAAAATGTTGCCTTTGAGCACAAATGCAATCGGTGACCTCAGGAAATATTCATTATATTATTGACTAAACAACACACAAACTTTTTCAATTAGACTTAAATAGTCGTGGTGGTGCTCTATCATTCTTATCCGAACAGAGTAGCAAACATTCACAACTCCAATGAACACCTTATCACCTTATTTCACTACTTAAAACACCTCACACCTGAACAAATTCTTTGCTTTAAAATTCACAGCAATGCGAATGAACTTGCAAACGCGGCCACACCTTTTTTAGGGACACAGGAATTCCTCTATCTGTGCAGGCATGCTGTATGCAATGTACCCCTGTCTTTTTGGGCCGAGTTCACTGGTTGCTTTCATTCTCCATCAAAAGATTTGTTGTAACACACGGATATGTTGAGACAAGTGAACCCTTATGTCTCACCTGTTTAGACACAATGCGAGTGAGTCTCTTACGGTGTGCTTGACTGAAACACGTACATCTCTAGAACTATGAGCTTTTTAATCAGTTCTAATCTGCTAATTGTCAGTGGTCCTGTTGTTGCCATTATGATATCAATTCAGCTGATACTTCAGGAGACAAAGTATTAATGTTTGTTTAAAAGCAGAGCTTCCATGCAAAATACAATTTTGAAATTCTGAGACTATACAGTCCACTTGTTTTCAAACTGTACCTAGATTCATGTGATTGTAACAGATGTCAAAGTTCTGAAAATTATGTGCCTGCTTTAGTAAAAAAATTTAAAAAATTTAAATAAATAAAAACAAAATAGTGAAATGGCTTTTTTTGAAGCCTGAGCACGATGAATGTGTACGTTCTGAAGTTAAGCACATGCAGACGAGGCCTGATTGTTAAACTTCTGTATACTTTGGATTACAGTGAGCCTGTCTCAAATTTGCCAGGATACAGAGAAGTTTGCCTTTAGCTTGTGCTTGACAGATAATGTCTGAGGTGAAACGCTGCAGGCATGTGGAACACTGTCGTGCTTCTGTTGGAGAACAGAAAATGGACAATGGAGTCTGGGATTATTCCTACTTTTTTTTTTTTTTTACTTTTTAGGAATGGTCTAAGTAACCAGCATTTTTTTTACAATATAAAGCGTAAGTAATAAACGTGGCAAATCACAATTTTGTAATTGTTTACCCAATTACAGTATACATGGATTATTAACATATTACTTAAATGTACTTTAACTGTTATCTGGTAGTGTCAACTAAGTAGTGATCAGCACAATGCTTATTTTGTTTTCAGATGTTTGTATTGTATTACGTTCGGACATCGTTCTATGTCCCAGGCACAGATCTCAGCCTATAAACTCTTCCTTCACATTGTCTTCCCTGTCATTTGGTTTCTATTATAAGTAAGAATACATACTGAACTGTTGGCCAGTGTGAGTTGTACAGCATATTGTGGTGACAGAAAATGTTCGGCCCTCACCCAAAGATCTCACGATATTACCTTAGGGGAATCATTAATGATATTTGCACATGTGCGCAGCTTGCGTATTTTCCATCAAGGTCTTTGTCACTGACGTGGGGTTATCCTCTCGAACAGAAACTCCATCTATGGTAAATATCAGCTAAGCACTGCTCACAGAAAGGAAGCCTAGTCTGTGAGTAGGGAAAGAAGGAGTCGAATCAGACTCTATGGCCTGGTTGTGTTTTGGGATTTGCAAAATACAGTGAAACCATAAGACAACATGTTTGAGAGGTAAGGGTTGACGTTAACATCGACATATTTAAATATATATATATATATATACATATTTTTTTAGGTTTTTTACCCTTGCCACTGTACATGGCCTTGATGTAGATCCTGTAAACCCCCTAGATGTTAAACATTGTTCAAAATCTGACAAACGAGAAGCTTGGCTTGTGTACACATGATTAAGAAAATATAACTACTGTGGAAAGAGTAGCTCATTTGTTCAAGCGGAAGCACGTTACTATGATGTGGTTTTGTCTTTGGTTGGAAGGCAGTGCCACTTATTTTTTTTGGCCACTTTCACTTCCCCTTGTATTTGCTTCTGGTGTTTCCATTGCTGGCAGGGAAACCCCTACATGCTGGATGCTGTCAAACAGGTTGCCTCTATTTGTCCTGCTCCATTAGGAAAGCTGCCACCAGTGAACTCCATCCCCCAAAACCAATAAAAGATTCACACTGTACAGACAAATGTACAAGTAGACTTTTCTTGTGTTCCAAATATATTTGCGGTTTGAGGCAGTCCTCAAAAGGAAAACACTGCTGTTTATAATGAATATTAGTTGTTCAGGAAACACTTTTTTTACTGTTTTGTCATGAGTAGTCTCTATGAACCTATACCTTTACATTACCTAATCACAACAACGTTTTCCCTCAAAAGAAGTAGGCACCTTGCCTTGCAATGTAATATATAACCTACAAATATTCAACCTGACACCTTCATAGTATTTGGGAGTAGTAGGAGCATGAGTTAAATCCATAAAGTGATGCACTTGTTTCACCTCTGCTGACTTGAAAGCTTGGTAGTTTTCCTGGAGTCAGAAAAGAGGATTACATCCCTCTGGCCATTAATCATGAGATCAAGATAGGTTTACAAGGCCTGATGTTCCACTCCCAAAATGCCCCACTCTCTGTACAGTAGTGTACAATTTGATGTTGTAAATCAGTGTTTTTTTGGGGGGGGTGAAAGTTTAAAAATAAAACAATGAAGACAAAACATGTCTATCATATTGTTGGTGGTGTCCTCATTTGATTTTACAACCGATAAATGGAAAATGGAAATACAATATGTTCTTGGAAGTACTTTTAAATACAAAAACTGTGGGTGCATGCCATTAACTGCTTGTCGACTCAATGTGACTTTAATATTTAGGTTTGGTTGAAAGTCCAATACTTTATAGACTGAATAAAAATAACTGTTTTGGAATTAAAATAGTAAAAACATTGTAAATCAGGCAAGGTGTTCTTTTTCACAGCACTGTGTATGTAAATCCTTAATTAACCCTGGGTATTGACTAAATACTGTGTGTATTTAATATTTTGCCGACCTTACGGTCAGTGGTGTTTTCCTAATAGCAGGTATAGCACAATAAGTTCATAAATCCATAGTTACAGTATATTCATGTTGCAATATGCCAGAGGGGACAATCTACAGTGCCCCATTGAGTATTGGTGGAGTGATGGATGATTTACACAGCTGTGAGGACCTGGGGACACCACATTGGACAGGCGTTGAAGACAAATAACCCTGAAGAATTCATTTAGCATTTCCAAAATGTTCCATTGCTCAGATATTTGTTTAGCTATCTGGGAAAATAAATCATCAAATTTGAAATACAGATATCGGTGTATTATCTTGGGACTTTCCTGCAATGTCCAAAATAGTGGAGCCAAAAGTTGGATCATTCACCAAATTCTGACAACAGAAAATTGAGGATTAGGAAAACAATTTGTGATCCACTGCTTCTCATATCTAATGTCTTTTGAAAGATGTTTGCAGCTATGCTTGTAGTGAAGCTAATGATTAACACATGTCACCGCTGGATACACCAGATAGAAAAACTACAATGACACCCCCGCCACAAAAATAAACAAAAGAAAGTGTGCCTATTAATTATATTATTTGATCTATTTGACTTTCACTTTGTATGCTTAATTATATGTGGGGGACTACTCAGTAAAAATACACATTAATACATTTCTGAATATATTTATATTTGTTTACTGCATGCAGTAGAATATGAAATTCAATTCCTGATTAGGCTTTGCCTTAAAGCAATAAATACGAATCGGGGGAATATTTACTCTTATATTACTTCATCTTTTTGTCTAGTGAAGTTTCTAGTTTTCATCTCAGCTTAATCTGGTCTGTGGCTGGAAAGTAGTTTGGCTCCCTCTGCAGTAGATTCTCTGTATCACAGTGGTTTGCACGCAGGTTCCCTGATATGTGAAATTATTTGTATGCGTCTGGTTAAAAACGTGCAAAAAATATAAATTTTGCTGTTTGCAATATTCAGCTTTTGAACACAACGCTCATGAGTTTAAACTGTAGGCCCTAATATAAATTTTAGTTATGCATTTAGGATTTTGTGCATTCCAACGACAATTTGGATAAGAATATTGCTCTTACTTATTTTTGTTCGGTGCCAGGGTTCCTCTGTTATGTGTTTACTGTCGTAGATATATATTTTTATATATTTACATATTTTTTGTATTTATGCGTTAACGTTTTATTTTGCCATCTGTTTACTTTTACAACTGACAACCAGTTTTTTTTTTGGTCGTTTTCGCGCAGCTCTGGCTTTTTTTGTTACATTTGACACGCCGTAGAGGGAAAGAATCAAGATAATATAGATGACAGGTTTCACAAGCTAGTTAGGAGTGAAATCTCGTTGAAACACTTGCCTGAGGTCTTTGCTCCGATAGACCAACAAGACAAGGGCGCATGACTGTTGCGACTGTGACACTGACAGCGCGTCAGCAAAGGTTGTGTGCAATAGCTGAAAAAGCACGCGCATAGACTGTCAAATTAATTTAATTGGTTAACTTACGGCTTGCTAGTTCACCAAAGACGAAATTTGTCAGAGGTTTTTCGCCCACGGGGTAAGTAATTACAAAACATGACGAATTTTATTTTGTTGATAAGCTACGTTAACTTCAGCTCGCTTTCCCCGCGGCTGATGTCGTATGGCGTAGGCTCGTTAATACAACTAAGTATGATTAGCATTTGCTACCTAGTCTCTTCTGAGTTAGCAGCCTTACCCAACATGATTTAGGCACGTTATTGAAACCTGCTGACTTAAATAAATGATAACTGTACCAGTTTGTTTATACATATTGTTGTTAATTATTTAGAATGTTGTTGTTTCAATGGTTGTTGGCTATTGTAGAATATGTTGTTGTTTAAATGAAAGTGAATGTTTATTTCAATTCCAAGAAACATTTCTGTGAATTTGTTGTCTCTAGACGAAGCCTATTAGTGTTAAATCTTACATGCCATTTCCTAATCAGGAATGGAGAAAGCCAAACAAGATGCCTTTGACAAAGCAAGACTTCAGGTGATTAAAGATGGTTATGAGAGGGCCTTCGAGTGCATTAACCAAGGGCTGACTGAGGATGAAGCTGGTCACAAAGCCCAGGCCTTGGAGCAGTACAGGCAGGGACGACAGCACCTTCTCCGAGCCATCAGCGTGCCTTCGCAGGGGGACGAGTGCGTGGGCAGCGCCTGGGTGTCTGCTCGTCAGATGCAGCAGAAGATGCAGGAGACCCTGAATAACATCACCACCCGTCTGGCTATAATAGAAACCAGCTCAGACCCTGATCTCGTGCTCCCCAGCTCCAACGGCCTTTCTGGTGCTAGTGCTGCAGGGCCGTCTGCCTCAGAATCCCTTTACCCGCAGCTACCCACCAAGGAAAAGCCACAGCGCCCTTCACCACCAAAGCTGCACTTCGCCGACGTTCAGCCTGCCGGCGCTATGGGAGGCGTCCCGTTAGCCGGCGTCGTGGCTGGGCCTCTCTCGCCTACGATCCGCCCTGTGGCCACGGCGGAGCTGCCTCCGGCATACACCCCTCAGGCGGCCGACGGCCACCAGACCATCTCCTACGGCACGGACGCCGGGGAGTTGTCACTGGTGGGCGACGACTTCTACAGCCACACGTCCAACTCTCCGTCTCCCCAGAGCCTGGGTGAGGAGGCGGAGGAACTGTTCTTTCTACCTCATGGGGTGCAGATCTTTTTCGTTACGCCTGAGGGCCTCGTCAGTGCTCCCTCTTACCCCAGCTTCCTGCGTCTGGTCAAGTTCACCCATGAGCGGTCGGAAACGATGCCAACTCGACCGCCAGCGTTTCTACAGGTGAAAGAATGGTGTGAAATGTTTTGCTTGAATGTGCTGTAGGAATGTGGAATTTGTGGCTAGACTTGCCCGTTTCAGTAAAACATACTGTGATGTATTCAAAAAATGTCATATAATTGAATATGCACGCATAACTTATGCAAAATGTAAGTTATACTTGTAATTTTAAACACTTTTACAGGCTAAATGAGGAGACTTGGAGAGTTGGAGTTGCCCACTCTGACTGCTTAAAGGCAGGCACTTTCCTCCGGCCTCTCACTAGCCATCTTGTCCTTTCACCTGATTTCATGAGTAGTCTGGTCTTCAGGCTATCAGGGAGGGTTCACAGGGATCATCAGATAGATGCTGACAACCTCTGCCCTTTCCTGTGACTCTGGTCAGGTCATGTGAGCAATGACTCACTCAGTGACCGTTAATCCAAAAGGGATTTTAGGTGGTGATGTCACTGTTGGAAGGGCTTGTGGTGACTAGTGCTCAGTCAGGTGTGCAGGTTTGTGCGACAGCAACAACACATAATCTCAAAAGCTGGGAGCTGTGGCTATACTGTAGACCTTAACTGAACACATTCCCTCGGTTGTGACCTTTACTTTAAAGTGCAGCGCAGTGTAAACACTCCTTTAACTGTAGATAAGATAAGGTGTCTGATGTGGCTAGTTGTGTAATCTGTGTTTTGAATTACTTAGGTTTTCATTATAAATAGTGTGGTCGACTACAAAGGCCTTGCCCGGCTGGTCACTTGCAGTCGAGGCTTAGCTTTAGGATTGAGTAATACCTGGCATATAATTGTTGTTTGTGCAACCAATTGAAATATTGGGTAAACAAGCAACGAAAACACACACACACACACACACACACACACACACACACACTCAAAAACTCAGCATGTGATCTAGGTCCAGTCAATATCCCAAACTCAGAAGCACATGAGATAGCTAAGTGGGTTTATGTGAAATTGGTGGAGGAAGCCAGTCAGGCCACTTTCTCTGCCTGTGTCAGTAGTAGGGCATAGGGCACAGTAAAGATACTGACATGCCCTGCTGATGTGGAACTGCTGATGTCACCCACTGGATATGTAAAAAAAGAAAAAAAACTTCTTGGGAAATTCCCAAATTGAGCAGTTAGGCATGCTCATCCAGCTTCTACTGAGAGCATGTCTATCCCATGACGTTGAGCACAAGGGACATTGTAGCAACCGCAGGAAGCTTAGATTTCAAAGGTTGGCTTTGAGATTAATATGTTGATGCCAGCTTGCCAGGTCAATATTGATGCCAGCTTGCACCCACCACACACACACACACACACACTCTCAGAAACACATATTTGAGATAAATGCATGCATTTGTTTCGAACTACAAAGTCATAATCTCATGAGAAATGTCATGTTTTTCCTCTGGGCTCTGGGCGTCTTTTATCAGGTGTGCGACTGGTTGTACCCACTCATGGCCACCGACTCGCCTGTCCTGCTCTGCAACACGGGGGTCTTCATGTTCCCTGATATGATGGCCCCGGCCCCGGGCTCCTACGTAGGAGTGGTGCTCTCTGCTGAGCTGCCCAGTGCAGACAGGGAAACATTCCAGGACCTGCTGGCCCAGATGACTGATCTCAGGATCCAGGTGAGCAGT
>JAVQIZ010065355.1:0-38755 GCA_036023535.2 Galaxias brevipinnis
CCCCCCCCCCCCCCCCCCCCCCCCCCCCCCCCCCCCCCCCCCCCCCCCCCCCCCCCCCCCCCCCCCCCCCCCCCCCAGTACGCCCCTTGTTTTCATAGGTCATACCACACAGAGCAAGCATACAGTGCTAGTGGCGGAGGGGATTTGATACTTGTGGCTGGAACTGGAGTAGGTCACAGTACACCATGATAAAATTCCCTAATCCACACGCCAAGTTTCCTTTAGCCAAGCCATCCTCCTCCAGACTATCCTGGCCAACACTTTTCCATTCCCTTGTTCACTCTCTCTTTCTTTCTATCTATCCCAGCTCTCCACTTTCATTTCCCTCTACCTTCCTTGATATCGGATCCAGCCAAAACACTCAGGTTACAGTTTTTACAGCTTAGGCAGCCTATTGCTGTATACATTCCTTTCTCCCTTGCTCTTGCCCTCTAGTCTCTCCTATCCTCTAACACAACCCCTTCTCCTTCATTACTTTCTGGGGCTTATTTTACCATCGTGCACATTGGGCAGCAACAAAAAAGAAACACTCTTTAGACTTTAGTTTTTCAGTGGTATGATACCTCAAAAGGACACATTGTGTGATTGCTTTCTACCTAATATAGCAAAGAATTAAAGAAATAAAGGAAAGTGTTTTGAGTCTATTAGATAGTTACATGTATCTGCTTATGATAGCCATAATCATTTAGCCCTGGATCACAGAGACAGACACCTAACATGTTGTAGGTGTTGGGGAATTGTGAAAAGAAAAAACGGTTTATTTAGGCTATATTACATTTGTCTTGCTTTCTTACTCATGGTTAGTGTTGCAAAAGAGCACACAAAATAACTTGCTGTAAACTGGCACAAAATCAGATGCTGGATCGTCCATTAATTCAGTTGATTGACTTACTGAATATGTATTGATCAACAGTTTAAGGCATAATATAAGAAGTGCATAGATAGAGGATCTCATTCTGCAGGTGTCAGGCACATGGTGTAGTGCCTGCATAGTGAGTATGCACTTAATGCCAAGTCTTAAGCCTCAAATGTGTTTGCACCTTACAGATGTTGAAAGGATTCATACACTTAAAAGGTGGAGTGTGTCATCACATTGCTGAACATCTATTAGACAGTGGCTAGACAGGGGTTACAATCAATGTTTCTATGTTGTCTTTGCCATTGGGGAAAACGCATACCAATAAACCTGAATAAAGCTGAAAAGTCATGGACACTCACAACACTAGATTTTAAATGCAGCCTTGGTTAGCAGCACAAATAAGATAAAAATAATCTGGAAGAATTGTATTATGTACACAAACTAAACTTTAGAAAATCAATTATGGAAATATTTATGCCGCAAATATCGCTGCATATTAGAAATTAGCCTACAAAGTTATGTGAAATTATGCCATCATCCAGCTCAACGTGCATCATAGTGTGCAGCTCATGCGATCCCTAAGACGGATGGATGGTCATTCAATTGAAAATCCTTGAATCTTACATTTACGACCGTGCAGATTTATAATCGTATGTCAATTATGTCGAAATGCATTGTTAGGGCATTGCACAAACGTATATTTTTAATTCTAATTTGAAATATGATTTTTTTTTATCCCTTTTCAAAAATTGTGTTTTACAATAGGCCTCTCTATCCTTTAAAAAACGTAATTAGATATATTTGTTCATACTATTTGGAGAGGCTAAATACTATTAATGACGAGGAGACAAGACAGTTCTGTCTAGCTAGCCTCATGTACCATATCCTACAATGAAACCAAACGAATGTGTACAAACAATGAACACACCACCAGACAAAGCGAACTGGTTGTCTGAAAATCCCAAACTGCATAGCTCTACCCAGCTCAAATCCCAAAGCATAATTTAAGACAATAACCTACGTTTATATTCTATATCACAATCAGGAAATGTGCCCTTGATCCATAAAAATGCATTGCACCGCATGAGACAATGTGCTGTCGACTGCTAGTGTCACATCTGGAATACTACACGCCTCTGGTGCTTTGGCGGTTCAACAGCTGGGCAGACATTGCGCCGTGGTTTGGCCATGCAATTTAAGAAGGCATATCAAGCCATGAATAGTTTCAGCTATACAATAGGCTACAATTCAATCAAGAAAAGAACCCCGTTACAAGGCACTTCTTTATTCCGACTGCGCACTGTGAGGGATTTCGGCTGGGGTAGCCGTTGTGCTAGTAATAGTAGTGGCACTGTTGACGCCTTCACTGACGCACTGGATTTTCCATTAACTCCAATGAAGCCATGTAAGGAAGCGCGCACTAATAGCTAATTTGTAACCAATTTTTTTTTATTAAACTACCAACTTAAGTAGCGTGTATAAGCCTGCATGTTTGATTGCTTTTAAAAACAAAAACAACACAAAGAATTACATACGAAAACAAAGTCAGGAGAGCCCGTTGGATACACAGAAAACCTGTGCCTTGGCACTGGTTAGACACATTCGAATAGAAATATAAAAAATATATATATCAAAGATATTTTTTTATCATCCAAACATTGCCCTTACATTGAGTTAGACTGACCACAAAAGATGGGTGCTGTGTAGCATGCATTAAAATCAATCCATGCTCTTACAGTCACTCCATGCGTAATCACATGCAGGTGAGCAAATCAATCCTTTTACCTTCATTTCTTCATTAATTTCCCTTTTAACAGGGTGAGCCGGTTTTCTGCTTCTTTTATTTTCGGGAGGTCTGCCTTCTTTTTCCATTTCTGCCATTTCTTAGGTTATCTCTGTCAATAATTGCAGTGAGGGTTAGCTGGAGAGGTGTGAGGCGGGGCAGCTTAGAGTTACCAAACGACGGATGTCAAGCTTTGCAACAGCCCATGCGAAGCTGAGGATGCCGTTGAGGGCTTGAACTGCCCGGTTAAGTCAGCCATCTTCTGCCTCTATTTTTCACGGTCCGTGTATGAGTTGTGAATCGCCCCTGTGAGTCAAATGCGAGAGTGAGTGAGGAAAAATCAGACAGGAGGAGGGGCGTCCACTGTAACATTATATGACGCGCTAATGATCAGAGGTCGTCGCTTTGCCTGCTTTATGGTCTTCTATAGTGCTTCATTTTCAATCATGATAAAACATTCCCCCGAATAAAAGCGGCACTAAAACTAGACTAAAGGCTAGACTGCGATCAATAAACCATCTTGAATGAACAAAAACTGCATTTGCTGTAGGCCAACTGAAAGTGGCCAAGAATATGCACACACATCCTGCACATTCCAGCAATCTGTTTGCAGTCCAAAGTATGCTGTAATGCTGCATATAACACTCACAACCATGATATGCATGATATGTGATGTAAGTACCCAGCTCCCCACAACAAAACATTCCTGAATACTGGAAGACACCCCCTGGACCTTCTGGTTGGCTCTCGACGCTTGGCTGTTCTGTACCTGTAAACCTACGGTTTTCTTAAGAGCAGTTGGTGACCCATCATTTGGGGTAAACGACACTAAATCTGCGATGGGCACCTAAAGTTGTAAACTTGTACTTCCTCCAATATGAGGGTGAAGAGTGAATTTGAATTTATGACATGTAAATTCAATCAAGAGGCACAACATCAATAAGTGTAACAATATTGTGTAGAAAGTAGGCATAGCTATTTTTAAGACAACTTAATCCACAAAAGAGAGAAGTGTCTTGTTTAAAAAAAAGGTTATAGGCCTAATGGAACAACGGTTCGTTTCCGGTTCCAATAACAAATAGGCAATTGAGTGAGATTCAATTAAACATTGTAAAACCTATGGTCAGTTAAGCCATTATACATATTAATACATTGTTTTGTGGATTGCATAACATTAGCTAAAACAATTAGGGGAAATAATGTTGCAACATTCGGTTGAAGTGTTCCTTAAAAGGCTACAGCCAAAACACTTCCAAAGAGTAATATTCTATGTACTAACTTGACAAAAAAGGAAAAAACTTTTGATGAATAATATAAAACAGTAAACGTAATGAAAACAAAATTTGAAATATCAAATGAAAACAATTTAACACAATATAAGTAATTTAAAACAAAATACAATTCTGAATAGCCTTTGTAGAATTTAAGATTTAAGAGATTTATTGGTTAGCATTGGTTAGCTTAATTTCTGTAATACAATCAATGTAACTTGTAAATGAGAAATTATAATTCCTTCAAAGTTAATTAGATGAATTGTTCTAAGCGTTAAGTAGGCTAGGCCTAAAACCTAACCTGAACCTAACATTTTGTGACATTTAAGTTTGAAATATGAACAAGAAAGCCTTAACATGCCACCGCAACAAAGTTGCGAAAATGTGAATAAGTGGCGCTTCTGATGGCAACGTTGTGGGGATTGTGTATTCAGGGTCAATGATGTACTGTATCGATCGTGGGGCAGACTGGCAGACCGCTGACGAACTGTAGTTTTAAAGATTGAGGAACATATCACAGCCATCAGCTCCTCGTTTGCGACATAACGTACTTGGATTCTAAAGATGGCTGCCTCCTAAACACAGGTCGTGTTATGGAACACATATAACAACTGGGATGAATCAAAACTCCCATCGGATAGGAGGACAGCACGTTTGCAGACGAACATAGCTACTTGTTGGATTTTAAAGTCATACAAAATGTATTTGGGTTATAGAATTCACCTTTGTAAACATGACATTATCGATAGAGCAGTGATGCTAGCCTTTAGCTTGATGCAGTTTTAAGTTGTTTACTGACATTGTTACTAATGAAAGAAGATAAAGTAAAGTGTTTGATCATCTCAGTATATTCGCTGCAAGTGTAAAAATACCATGTACCCTTCTTTGCATGTTGAGCTATTTGTTTTATGTTCATTTTCTAGAGTAATTTAACGTTACATTAGCCAAATTATGATAAGTACTTTGACAATGAGTGGCATATGGTCACGACTCTCCACGATTGGTTTGATAAACCGTGGACAAAGGGACATCAGTCTGTTTTGTAACACATCACCTTCCAACTGGAATAAAGTGGTCTCTGATGCAGAAAAAATCGTTGGCTATCCAACCTCGTTCATGAGCTTGCGCTGCTTGTTGAGCGATGAGCTCAGTAATGTGGCAATGCACGTGAGGAAGTTGGTGGGTACTAAACACCCTCTACTCAACACTGCAAGGTAATACATATAGCAAAACCTATTGACAGAAATGCCATACCAGTTTTAAGTTGTTGTATAGATCGGTTGGTTAAAGATGAATAGTATTATGGTTGTTTGTCAAAAGTAGTTCAGTTTTACCTGTTATCTAATGTAGTCAGGTACTTCCATACCGTTTCCGATAAACATCCATGAATTCTATTTAAGATGGCCCTATTTTTACAGTAGGGTATGTATTCCCTATAAGAAAGGGACAGAGGTCATATCAACAGTTACATTAGAATACACCATTTTGGATTGTTTCTCATATTCAGAAACACCCTTGCACTTAAGGTCGCCAGATGTTTGGCCTCTTAATTTGTTTAATCACAAACAATGCCGCAACATTTCAATAGAGTTAATGATATGCATCATAGAAGGATTGGTACAATAGTTCAAATGCTCAATGACATATAATCATGTATTTTTTCCCCTAAAAGCTCTGCTGTCATATGCTGTTATATTATCATTGCCTGTTTGAAATTGTTAATACTTTAGATAAAGTCGAACTGGTGCCATAGAGTCAACATTTTAAGTCAATGTTCCTGGAGGTATGCCCCTGTTTGCCTTGTGCATACTGTTTGTGAACCTTTCGTTTGTGTTCACCTCTGTCACCCAGCTCTATAAGAGCTTATTTATTGAAAAGCCCTTTAACCAGCTCTGGGAATGAAAATGCGGTTAAAAGTAGTAGTATGTAACAGTATTTTAAATGGGCAGTACTCTTTATCTTTTAGGCTAAAGCATTTTGTCTGATCTTTTAGTGGTACATACTGTATTTTGTTAGAATGGCTCACAGATGTGTTGAGTGGGATGATATGTCTTTAGATAGGATTGCAAAATATAGAATGACAGTGGAATGTAAATGCATGAGTCAATGACATAAAACTTTGCCTGAAAATAAGAGATTTCACAATAATTATATGATAAAAAAAAACCTCACAAATATATATATATATTTTTATATATCAAACGTGACTTGTTGACCATTTGACCAGAATAGCTTGTGTTCAATGCTGTTTGAAACTATAAACATTTGATGAAATATTGCATAATGTGAGGTCTTGTGCATAAAGGGAAATTGTGAATTCGGTGTTTTGAAATATTTTTAGCTTAAAGTAGGTGATCAAAGACATGAAAACCAAATTAAACATAGTACACGTCTCATTTCAACATTGGGAGATCTTTCTCAAGACATCTGCTTTAAAACAAATAGCTAATGTCATGATTCTTAAATTTTTTTTTAACCTTTGTACTGCAGACCTGTTGGCTTTTAGAATGTCTGTCATGATGCAAAAGTTAAATTGCACTATGTAGGCTAACTCTTATATAATGAAGGAAAAACCTAAAGTAGTAGCAGCAACATTAGGGAATGAGGAGTTTTAAACCTCCCTTGTTTAACAATGACACCCCTTGCCATGGAGATGGATGCAAAAGAAGGGACTGAAAGGAAGTAGGAGCTTTGGCCCAAGCAAAGCAAGGTCTGGTAAAGAGAGACGATGCTTAAACTCAATCCTGCCATGCAGATGAGTGAGTTGGAAACGTTAGCCCAAGGGTGTAATAACCTATACACCTAAATCTGATCTGACAATCCATTTTGGGTGTTGTAGCATAGGGGCTGGGTGTTTGTGTGTGTAGGGCGGGGGTGGTGTAGACCTCTGACAGTCTTGACTCCTCACTGTCAGCCTGGGTTGGCTGGTTCGTGTTTCCCACTGTGTCTCCGCCTGAGACGTGGAGTGGATAAAAATATCCACAATAGCAGACAGACAGACCCTCGTGGAGTTGTGTTTCGGTTTTCTCTTTCCTTTCATTCTCAAAAACTGCAGCTCAGCTAGCTTTTCCCCAATGTCTGGAGTTACAGAGAAAGAGAGAGTTGGACACTGCAGTTTAGAAAAAAAAGATTGAACTTCCTTAAGGGAAGTCCTTCACATGGTTTGACTTTAGTAGAGTATATGTTTTAAGTAATTTACCTTTCCCCCTTTTTCATGAACCAATTTCTGATCAATATATCGATAATAGAGTAGTCCTAACTGACCATGGAATTTAAATGCAGGCAATCATCAATGCTGCGAGGCGTGCATTGCGTTCAAAGTAGGCCCACGTTGTAACAGCCGAACGTTGATGCAAGCGTTATGAAAGTGTGCAAGTCTGCATCAAGAGGCCAAACTGTGGATGGAGTTCCTCTTGATCCCCGACTACACATTGAAATGACAGCAGTCCATCTCTCACTGCTCATCTTTCCGACTTGCTCTCTCTATCACTCTTTCTCTATCTCTGTGCACTCATTCTTTGACCGCCCCTTTGCAGGAGGGAGGATATGATTGATTGATATGTCCTGGTGTGGCTAGTGACATAAATATTAATCATCTGCAGTCCTCGGGCTACAGACCTCTGGAGTATCACCAAAAAAAGAATGTGGCTTTAGTCATGGCATTTTCTCCCTGACAGGGTTGGTGCCTAACTGTTGTCTTGTTTTAACAACTCTGTATTTTGCTACTACAGTTTGCTCACAACCCTAACCTCACAATAGCCTCATCGGTTTGATAAACACCTCAGTCGAATTGGGTTTGACACTGTATTTCAATTCAAATTTGTAAGTGGATATATTGATGGATCTTGTTTTAAGTATGTGTGGAAGAAACAGACTGTTTCACCAATGAAAGTTGTGATGAGGTGGCTCAATTTGGATTGATTGGTAGTACCGTTAGAACGGTGTTGTTTAGCCTGCGTCAATGAAGGGGGGTCCCTTTCATTGTTTACCCAACCTACATTTGGAAATTAGACTTAAAAGCAACCCGTGTTAGGCTATTCAATGTGAAGGGTTTGGTTTGGGTCCGTGGTGTACAATCTTGTCCTCAACTGTGGGACTTACTGCAGTACACCCCCGTCTTTCTCTGATCTTTCGTTTCTGCCTCTGCTTTTTCCCCTGCTTCTGTCTCATGCATGCACATCTCTCTCTATCTGAGACCACCCCCCGCCCTCCCCCCCTCCCCCTCCCCCTCCCTTGTGGTGCAGGGCTGGGTCAGGGGTAGGGGAGGAGTGGGAGGGGGTTGGGGGCCCAAGCAATGAGCGGAAGCCGGTGCCTGGGCAGGAGCGAAGGGGGCGTAGCTGGTTGTCTACTCGGAGCTCCTAACGAGAGTGTGATTCATGGCACAAGGGGCTCCCTCGGGACAGGATTAGAGGTGCTCCGTCTAACCGCTCTCTGGGGAGGCAAGATATTTAATCTGTTCAGGGTACAGCGGCCTGCCTGGTCAAAAGCACAGCAAGACTGCTATGTCTGTATGTCCGACGGAGTGTGTCCGTGTCGATGGAAAGATGCTGTGTTGTTCAATATGCACACTCTTTCATATTGATAGTATATTCCCCTTCAACGTTTTCCAAGAGGCGTTTAGCACAAAGAAAACACCTGGTTGTTAGAGAATACAGAACAGATTGGAGTTTAAGCTGTGGTCTGTCAAGATATTTACATTTTTTCTTTTTTTTATGGAGGCAAAATGTTTAATTATGCTTTTATCGTTGTAAAAAAGCCTTGTTTGCCTATGTGAACTGTTGGTGATAAGCCAAATTAGTGTAAACCAACACATGTCATGATATTTGCACATCTGTGCAGGCAGACTAATTCCCTCTCATGGGTATAACACCTATACTTATTGCTCTTCTGTATTCAGGGGCTTTGTCTACGACAGCAAGAACAACCTTCAGATGCGGGGCCTGGTCGTCCTGCTCATGTCCAAAGCAGCCGGACCCAGCAACTCGTCCCCTCTCCTCTCCCAGGACATGGTCAGTGGAATCTACCCCAGGTAAATGCTTCTTCAGGAAACAGGTACATTTTCCACCAGTGTTTTCTGTGGAATCAAGCTGTTGGTGTGGCGATGTGGGTGATTTCATCAAAGATGGGTGATGTGACCAAATAATTTAGCCAAAATTTTGCTAACTTGTGCTTACAGGTAGGTACATATATCTTAAGATACCATCTGGGCTAGTATGTGTAAAGATTTAATTGTGAGAAACGGCCTCACAGAAAACTGCATTTAGGCAGAAATGTATAATACAACATTTTAAAAGTTTGTATTCATATTTTTTACTCCAAACATGTAGGCATCCTTTTAGTGTGGCGGTAAGGATTTTACTGTCACAAAGATGTTACCAGCGGAAACACTACTTTCCACCTATAATCAGGCTTGATAGGCGCAACATTTTTATATTGCCATAAAGCCGTTAACAAAACAAGTTAAATAGTATCCAAAGGCTAGGAGTGTCAGTTCAAGAGCTTCATATCCCAAGTGACCTTTTCACATATGTAAGTAGAAATACCACATTTTAATGAGTCAGCCTTTCATAATGCTGCATTTGACCACGCACACACACACTCACACACACAAACACATGCAAATATATGGATTATTTGAGTTAAAACAGAATTCGGAGTGAGGATATCTGCTGCCTAACCAAATGGTTACCAGAAGTGTATGTTATGTTTTACACAGCCACCTTGTGCACTGTCTGAAACACTCTTCTTACTAGCTGCCACACAGCAGTATGGCACATTGAAGCAAATATATTGGTGCCATTTTTCCCCACAGGTTTATGCTAAAAGTGATCAAATAAATTAGTATTCTCCTTATCCGTACGTTAACATGTTTCCATTTGACTCTATTTTAAACAGTTATGCGTGCATAGACTACCAGTTAGATACATCTCTTTCATCTATCCTAACTTATTCGTAAGAATAAATACTAATATTAATGTAAGCACACATGTTTTTATTGTTTATGCTACGCATAGAATCCTGGTCAACCATATGGGGGAGGTGACACAAAAACAGACGTGTACTTCACAGACAGGCAATCACGCACACACACACAGACACACACACAATCAAATTCCTGGGCTCATTAGCACCTGCACCGACGCGCTGATGGAGAGAGGATGGAAGGAGAAAGAATGAAGGGAGGGGGGTGATTGATACCTCCCGGGGCTGTTCTCCTCCCTCCTGACAGGCAGCATTTGTACAACATCTCCCACTCCACTGCCAACCACTGATGATTCACCAGGGCATTAACTACAGACAGACAGGCAGACAGACAGGCAGACAGTAGGTAAAACGGATCAGCAGACAGTCCGATGGACAGACCGTGTTGAAAAGATGGGATCTTCAGTAAATTATTTGTGCGCAGAGTGCAGAACCTAATGTTCTATGATGCAGTCCACTGTCTAGTACCACAGGTCGCATGCGTCGTTTTAACATTCAATCTCACCACATAAAAGGGGCTTGCTGTTACTAGGTCCGATCCCTAAAGAGACTCCAAAATCACGACCTCTTCTTAGTGTTAAAGTTCTGATTGACAGGCTACCTCAGATTTTCTTTTTCAGTACACACACACACACACACACACACACACACACACACACACACATAGAGGCATTTGCAGATATTTAGAGCAGAATGTGATGGTAAGGCAGAGTCTGTGGAGGGAGGAAAATGGAACAGAACACTCAGGACAAGGGGCGTGGTAAGGGGTGGAACACCTCAGCAAGATGGCATCAGTTGCTATGCAACCGAGCGCCAAAGCTATTTATATACAGGCCCCCTTGTCCCCTTTTTCCTCCCCTAGCTCCACCGCTGCTGATCAGGAGTACTGGATTGAAGGGGTGAAGGCATGGTTTTGTTGTTCCTGTGTGTGAGAGTGTGTGCGTGTGTGTGTGGGGGCAGGGGGCTTCGCGCACCATTTCTTAATGTTCGTGCGTTGTCTTTTTGGACTAGTGAATATTTGCTTGATATAAATAGTTGTTAGGAGTCTGCTCTCTACACAGGTTGCAGTCCAACAGTGAAATTTTTATATTAACCATATAAGCCAAAGAAATGGGGAAATGTGAAAAGATAAAATGGAATATTATATTGGGGGTAAGTTTTTATAGGATTGTCTCAATGTCTCCTTATTGGGCGAAATACTCTGTGTCCCAAAATAAATTTCTGCGACTAGATGCTGCTGTTTCACCACACAACTTATAGTTATAATCAGATGAGATCGATTGAACAACATTTTACTACCCTTGCTTCAAGTAATCACTCGTGTTTAACTTAGTTCCTGCTTACACAGGAGCCATACAGATTGTTTCCAAATAGAAGAGGCCAAATGAACGGTTTAAGAAGGACGTTTAAGGGTTCTCAGCAGGACCTATAAGTAAAGTGGGTAGGCCAGACAGTATACTTTGAATGCTCAGCGTTGACTCGAAGAAAACACAATGCCATGAAAACTCGGTACGTTGTTGCTTTACGTCACAAGTGGAAACATCTTCTCCCCGCCAGGCTTCATGTGGACAATAGGTGTGATTGAGAGAAGAGCTAGATGATATTATTGAATTTTAATAACATCTTTAGAGAATCCACCGAGTACCCAATTACCTGTCTGCCAGACACGCATGTGAACAGGAATGGGTTGTGCGTGGAGCGGGCAGGCGACTGTTATTGATATATCTCATCAGGACATTTTCACACACCCGCTGAAGGATGGTTGTAAGTGGCCATCAGTGCACCCAGCCCTGTCTGGATAGATCTCCCTGCCGCACTGTGACTAGATCAGCCCATATGGAGTGAGGGGCCTAATTATCTTTCAGCAATGACTGAATCAACATTTGATTATAACCTCCCTAAGGACGCGTTGAAAAGCTCTATTCAAAGCCCATTTTTGCGTCTTTTCTCTGATAATCAAGAGTAGGTGTTATTTACCAGTGATTAGCATAGCCGTTGTCAGGGACACATGCTTGTTGCTTCGAGGGGTTTTGGGGTTTAAGAAGATCCTTGGGGTACTAGTCCGAAAACAAGGTTACTAAAATTGCGTTCAACCTTTCTGTGTACACATGTTTTGCATGAAATACAAAGGCATATAATTCTAAGTTTCTTAGACAACTTCTTTCAATCATTTGTTTTGTCTCTCCCTCTTAGTCAGCGGAATTTGGCGGAAATCACAGAGCTTATACACACGGCCTTCTTGGTGCATCGAGGGATTGTTAATTTGAAGGAGTGGACCAACTCGGATGGTCCTCTGAAGGACATGCAGTTTGGGAACAAGATGGCTGTCCTGAGTGGAGACTTCTTGCTAGCTAATGCTTGCACAGGTCTGGCCCAGCTGAACAATACAAAGGTATGCTGAGCCTTGGCAATTTGGGGCCATCTTAACATCATTTGATCCTTCTTTCCATTAATATCAACATATGAAATATACCGAACAGACAGACATTGATATACAGCATTCTGTCTGTTGCTTACTTCCGATGTGAATATGGCCATGGCGTAAATAGACTAATTCAGATTTGCTCTCCCAATTAATTACACTTTATGTTTGCTTGTGCAGGAATATTTAGGGAATTGACATTTCTGTAAGCCATTGACAACTATTATATTGGATAACCTAACTTCTTCTCTGTTGATTGTTGTGGATATATGTGGGAACAGTGCGGCCGTGAGGGATGCTCTGTAGTATGTGTGTAGGAGTGAGCCCCTGTGGATGTAAATATGGTTTCTTTGTGTGGTGAGATGATCTCAGGAGCACACCACAGATGATATCTAGTGCACACACTGGCAACCCATTGCTGACAGATTCTGTCACCAAGGACTACTGTCAGAATGTGGTTGCCCAAGAAGATCAAAAATAACTGTGTTTCCTTTCCCTTCAGACCAGTGCTCAACTCCTTTCTGTTATTATTCTTAGGGTTTTTTCTTGCATTTATGCATAGGGCAGTCCAACTATGGCCTTGATACTGCTGTAAGTCTTACCCTCCTTTTCATTTTTTAAGCAATGTCAGCTTCTATTAAAGTAAAGGCGTGTTGCTGTTGTAAAAAAATACCTTAGGCTGCCAATAGTGATGTCTGATTGATTTTGGATTTCTTTATTAAATAACCATGTTTCCATACATATGGACTTAGTAATATCTAGTAACTCCATCCAGATTCCACCTAGGCTGGTCCTAGTAAGAACCTCACAGCAGCACCGCGCTTTTTGTCTATTTATGAGTGTGTGGTCAAGCCGCCATGACTTAGGCTTCAAGTGATGCCTACCACAGGTTCACCACGAGAAAGTTAAAGCAGCATTGGCACTTTCATAAGGCAGGTCCATAAGGATTTCGAGTAAAGCAGAGATTTTTCTGAAGGAGAGAATGATGAGGATTATGTGTCCCGGCCTTGAGAGGAATCCTAGGCTGCTACTTGTGTAAACGGTAAGGTAATCTCTGTGTGCAGCTTCTGTTTCTCCCTCTCACAGACCTGTCGGCAAAACACGATCCGGCTGGATTTGGGAATAGAGTAAGGGGTGGCGGGACGAGGGGGTGGCTTATCTGATACCTTCCTAAAAAAGACCCCCCCCCACCCCCCTTCTCAACCTCACCCCCCTCTTTTTCATTCGAGCAGAGACACCACATCTGGTAACACTGTAGGCACATTGTCCTTTCTGGTCTGTGGGCGAGGCTCGGATTGCCTCAATATTTCCCTACCGGGTCCGGTTACCCAAAGGGCACTGGGAGTCTGAAAATGTAGGGCCACTAGACTTGCAGACAAACTTGGGATGTCTGGAAATGCTGATGGCTCAGCGGACCATTTTCTTTCTTACGTAGCTTTGAAGGATGATTTTGGAAAGATGCTCTAATTCAGTGATATCTGATTAAGAGTCCTTTGTCAGCTTATCAGAATGCTGGTTGGAACAACTACTTTGGTGCAGATTATGGTATTCTATGTGCAAATCACATTGAGAGGGGCCTGCCAAAATGTAGGCAGGCATGCCCCCTACAAGAGGAAATCGGCAACTGCAGCCACTTATCTTGAATTTAACATTCTAATTTCAGCAAAAGGTCACTTTCTCCTGTGCAAGAAATCCAACGCTGAAATCCAACAACATTTTCACGTTTGTATCTGAATATGGCTGTACTTGTTCATGTTCAAATATGTACTTTCTGCGTGTAGTTTATTGCTGGGCAAGTTCCACATGTTTCTCCTACAGTAAGGAATCAGGACAAGTCAGGCCACCCTGTGTTTCCACAACACTTTGTATATACCTGCTTTACCACACTATTTTTCTGTCACTTCCCTGAATACAACGACCTCAGATAATTAAGCAAACTTTCTTTCTTTCTTATGAACGAGTAAGGTGGATAAGGGAAGAGCGAGGCCACCGGATGTCAGATCATTAGTCCAGGTCTTCACTAACCCCTTAGATCTCCTGACATGTCCTCATTGTGGCTTGCCATCTGCCTCTGAGCTCCTTTCCTGCTCCTCACACTGGACACCTGAGAGCTGCAGAACACAGACCGGACTGTCTTTAAAAATACTAAATTAATTAAGAAAGATCAGATTGGAGATGCTTTATGAAAAACAACCAGGCACTGCCCATAGCCTGTTAATGAGCTGGCAAATGAAAGCGACCGGAGTTGGTCAGTTTGCAATATTGCCATAAACTGCCACGCTGTTTCTGAGTAAATTAAATATGTTTTAATATGAGGAAGGAAATAACAAGAGTGGAGTTTGATCATAGCTATTTGATTTAGATTGCCTAGCATGTTGAACACCTCTACTTTTGAAATATTGTAGCAGTTGGAATTTACATTTGACCAATTAATAAGGATAGTGCCAAATTATGCCTTCTAAGAGATGCAAAATACACTTGTTGAAAATGTAGACTTTTTAATGATGTTGTCACAATTCCAAGAAACTGGCATGCTAATACATATTGTCTAATATCTCCGTTGGACAGGTTGTGGAGCTGGTGTCAAGTGCCATTGGTGATTTGGTGCAGGGCATCTACTTCGAGAACTCAAGTAACCTGGACTTGGAGGTATGGCCAGCATTTTATAATGAGGCTAGTCCCTCTCCTCCTGTTCCCTTTTAAATGAACTCGTATGGAAAGAAAGTAATACTCAATCGACCTAATACAAGAAATGTCTAGGAACATGAAATATATGGAGTTGCTGAAAAAGTGAGTTTGAATGTCTTTAACCTACAGTGCCAGTCAGACGTTCGGACACACCTTCCCATTGTATATGTAGATGTATATGAATATTGAATGTATATGTATATTGAATATGTGTATTTAAATATGTGCCCTCAACTGTAGCTTTTGCTGCAAGCTTGGCTTTCCTCCACCCCCCCTTTTAACTATACTGCAATGGGTAGTTTCTAGGCTGGAGTGTCTTACTTGGTTCATTTTCCCCTACAGGAGAACAGTCTACCTGATGACATTGATATTGCTACATGGGAGGAACACACATTCCTTTCCAATGGTGCCCTGCTGGCAAAGAGCTGTCAGGCAGCGATGGAGCTTGCCCAACATGATAAACAGTCCCAAAAATTGGCTTACAAATATGGCAAACACCTATCGCTTGGTCACAAGGCAAGATGTATTCAGTGATTGTTATGATGTTAGTTTGTATTCACGTTTCCTTGTTGTGCTATAAAAACACTTAATCTTGAATACTTAGGTTGGGGCCTATGATAGTGCCAAATAATTTAAGGGATGTAACCATGTGATATTAGCAAGGGTGCCTTCATGTCTGTGCTTGGCTTCCTTGTAGCCTACAACCTCAGGTTTGCCATACATCCATTTCAACTATGGTCACCTTTACCTTCTCTAGCTAAACTCTGACCTGCAGCCGTTTGTAAAGAGCAGTGCAGGAGAGCCGGTCTCCTTCAGTTTGAGCATTGCCCCTGTTGTGTTCCATCGGCAGATCGTGGGTCAGGAGAAGTGGCTTCATCAACTAGAGAAGGTACTATACCTCTGCAGCTTTCCTATACCTTCTCTGTGTCCACTGTAAGGAGAAGTTTCAAAATATGAAATGCTAAAATCTGAATGTTTTCTTCATGACCTATTTAATCCGAAGTGGCTGCGTCAGTTTTCATTAAAGTATCCAAAAGTGAGCTTTGTGAGTCAAAGCCAGGGTTAAACCTTACATTTTATAAAATGGTGGTAGATTACTATTGTGTATCATTCTTGCAATAAGTTATAAACATTCTTAACAAATATGTAAAATGCTAACACTCAAACTGTTTGGTCATTTTCTCTCATTCCCCCTTTTTCCCAACAGTCAAGAACTTTTGGAAGACAAATAGATTATACAAAGGTGGGTAAAGCTTTTCAACTCTAGATGTTTTATATCTAGTCATTGCCAAAGTGGCATGACCCATGTTAAAATGTACAAATTATTTTTGTCACTTTAAGGAAATGTATATTTATAAAAACAATGTTGCCTTACAATTCTATATATATTACCAATATAAGGTTTAGTAGTGCTAATGTCAAAGTCAACCAGGTGTCTGTCTATTCACTGGAACCGAATTTCAGAAAAGCAATTAGGTTTACAAAGTCAGTGTGTGAGGCCAAATAGGGGTGAAGGAAGAGGCAACAAGGGAGGGGTTTGAAGGGGATTGAGGTGGGGGATCTCTGGTCCCGTCTGAAACCGAACCGGGAGGGATTTGTTACAGAGGCCTATTTGTGGAGGAGACAGAGAGACTCGGATACATTGTCAGAGAATCTCCTTCACCAGAGACGTAATGAGAGGGGTACATAGACTTGGAAAGGTGAGTGTAGAAGAAGGGAAGGCAAATGGGGGGCAAAGTGTATCTTTAGCTTTTAGCTTAAAGCAATATGTTTTAGTTGGAGGAAGTAGGCTGAGGATTACGATTAAGTTGATGTGGAAAAGGCCAGTTTTGGAGGATGGTGCAGTGGCCTTCAAACTTTTCTCACTCCATTTGGGAATAATCAGGTTCCCTTCCTAAATAAAAAAATCACATCTAAGAATATTATCGGTAACCTGGAGCACCTCCAATTGGCATTAGAAACTGTTATTATTGGGTTATGGTTGTCTTACTAATACAGTGAGTGTGGAAGAAAACAAAAGATGAGATGGGCCCTTCACACATTTAGGATGCACCCATTGCAGTAGAGTACTTGTCACCTGACGTTTTTCTAAGAGAGGGCCTAAGGGGGTTCCTGGTACCAGAATTCATTAAGTAAAATGCCTTTAGCAACGAGATGTCTAAACGGAACAAAGAAAGGGGTAGAATCCACATTTGGTGTGTATGTGAATATCCAACTTTTAGCTCTGTAGTTATATTGAGTTTTTAGTTAGTGTGTATAGAAACTTTGTTTGTTTTATCAATTATTTTGTACAATTATACATTATATATATGTGGTTTTCAAAAGGATCCATATAGGTAGAGCTGTATTGATGGACACATTTTGTTATAGATTGTAAGAACTTAAAAAAGGGATACATTCTAACATAAGCTTATTCAAAGCACAGCACAAACAATTAAACGTATTTAATGTTGTTTGCAGTTACAAATTAAGCGTATTTCATATTCTGTTCCTGGAAAACAATCCATGGTTAAAATGATAAATATAAATTTTTCTGTCATTAACTGTCATTATAATCATCATTTCTGTCATTTCTGTCATTATAAATAAGCAATATATTTAATCATCTCATCCCAACAGTTGCGGGAAGAAATCACGTCGGAGAAAGGCGTCAGTTCTGCCGTGGACCTTTGCGGTTACCACGGCAACAAGGCTTTGGAGGCTATTCAGGCCTTTCCTTCTTCAGAGGCGCGCTCCGCCTTGGAGAACATCGCCTATGCGGTCACCAAATTTTGAATTCATATCCTCAACTTTAATGTGCAATCCATAATGCCACGTCTCCTGTGTCCAATGGACATATCACGTAAACAGTTGACTGTTCATTAGAGCAAGTTAGTGGCATGCATCAGAGTGCTGTTCCCCTGTGTCACATAAGATCAGTGTTATCCAGAAGTACAACGGAAACACAATCAGAAGATGATTATTAAACATTCAACTCCATATCTACTGTTTTTCTTTTGTATGTAGATTTTTTTGTTTGCATGCCTAATTACCTTATTATATTTGCCAAGGTGTGCGTGTGTGTGTGTGTGCGCACAGCAAACATTTCAACCAAGGGGCAGGGGAAAGGTCATGTAGCCTCCCCTGGCCCTGCCACCAGCGTATTGAAGCTCTGCCAGCAGTAATTATTAATGAAGACCTGAGCAAATGGACAGGAAATGCAGTGCTATTGATTGGCTTGCTGCTCTGTGCTGTGAGGTCTGGCGCCAGGCTGGTCGCCTGTGGTTTCCTAGGCATTGTCGACGGGGGACAGCAAAGGTGTGAAACCGTCTGGAAGGGGCAAAAGCAGCAGCAGCAGCAGCACCACCACCACCACAAGAGGCAGCAAACAGTCTTTCACGTGAAAGTCCCATCTGAAGGACAGTTGGAATTCTGGGAGGTGAAGGTGGTGGGAAAATGGAGGCAGGGTTGAGGAAAGAATGAAAGACAGAGTACAAGACCCGTGACGTAGTAGGTAGTGGGTGGGTGGAGTATGAGAGGTGGAACAGGCACAAAGTGAAGGAGAAATGTTTGGGGAGGGTATGGGTGGGTGTTGTTAAAAAAACATAGTTGTACTTTACTTCCTTGCCCGTTTTGTTTCCGTTGGGTTAACTTCCTAGATGCAGTAGGTACAGCAAGTGCCAGGGAAAGCCTTGGGCCATTCATTAAATATGTATCGATGCCATAGGCAGACATGGGGAAAGTAACATGGAAAGTTGAAGCTTCAAAACATGTGGAAAAATAGGAAAACTACTGGGGTCAAACTTATGGTCACCGTTACAAAACCTCATGTTTTCATTTGTTTATGATGGTTCAAAGTTGTCATTTAAGAAGCATGGTCCAGAAAAGATAAATAACCTAGCTTTCTACTGAAGGCCCAAACGACCAAGTAGTGTTTGATACGTTTTCTGGTTATTCTTCAACAAAGACAAAGTTCAAATAATTCCCTTACAGCTTGTTTTCTACAAACAGGATTTTTCGTTGTTCAAACAAATATTTGGCTGTACCAAAGATTGAAAATAAAGCAATTGGGGGGTTCCAAAGGTGAGCCTGAAGTTTCATTTTGGATTCACTTCAATTTCTATAATAGTAGGCTATATTCAGCCATAAACCTCAGATTGGTTGGATGTCTGGATTAGGCAGACGTACATATACTACAAAGGTAGAACCCAAGTAATTTCAACAGTTGCGTGTTGTGCAAAAACTTAATCTCAACCCACCTTTGCTTTGAATCATTGAGTAGATTTGTGTGGTTTGCTATTCTCCATGTCTCAAGTGTTATGTTGGCAGAGTGCAGAGTTTACAAAAATAACATGGAATGGACCAGCACACACCTCAGCCACCCCCAACCATGCATTTATGGTGTGATTACAGATCCCTGAAGCTTAGTTGACAAAAATTCTGCACACTGGTATGACGTTTTACCACACTCCCATGGATTCGCAAGACGGAGGCTGATAGTTCGATCCAATTACTTGTTTCAATGGATTACACTCTTATTGGCATTCATTCATTGGCTTGATCTCAGGAATGATCCAAAATGATAGGCCTCATTTCATTTTGAAAGAAAGGTGTTTAATGTCTTCATCTGACAGCTGGCCATTCATACACATCACCATCATTATATCAGAGATTGAAGTCTATTAGTCAAATTCTACACTGGGAGAAAATTGACAAATAATGGAGAAAATTTGTCTTGTTAAAAATGATCTCTCGGTAAACACCTGTTCATATCATCACATAGCTGACTGCAATGGATGAGATTGTTCGCTACCACTGGCACAATATGCTGGTACTCTGTCCAGCAAGACGAACATATTGCATAAAAATGACACTTTAACGAGCTCTTCTCTGTGCTAAATGTTGAATCCCAGCCCCTTGCTGTAAGCCTTTGCTTGAATGACCCTAGACTCCGCTTTCTCTGCTCAGACCTTATGCCTCGTTGGGTGATGGATCAGACTGCCATCGAGACAGCTCATTACCCAAATAATGAGCTCTGCAACAGCTGCACACTGTCTTGTTATATCATTCCCGTATTGACATCTTAGTGGTTAGTGACAGAACATTGGGTACTGGTGTGTGCATACAAGTTTAATATACAATAATTGATATAGATAACTGCAAGTAAAGATATTCTGTCATAGTAGTAATAAACAACACTTCTCGATCTGAGGACAATAATCCATGATCATCTTGAAGACACTATTCCCAAAATACTGCAGATTTTATTTCCATACAATGTACCATTATCATCCATTTACATCTTGTAAACAAACAAAATCACTTTATTTGATAATGATAGTATGTCCCTTGTGAGTTAATGTTTTTTTATGTATTACTTCATCCAGTAGAGGGAGTCATTGTCTGCCATTCAATGCCCTCAAGTCTATCTTGATTGAACTTGATAAAATGCAAGTATCAGTGCAGACTATTAAAGTGCCTCATCTATTTTAAATACAGCGTGCGATACCACCATACCAGGTAGTACTGTTAAACCAATATTCTTAAAAGGTTTAACTTGTCTGAATCAGGGAGTAATGCGTTTTGGAACTTAGCCCAACGCAAAATGAGTTCCATCCCCATATGTCTAGCCTACTGCACTGCCTTACTTTTTAAACGAAATGAAACCATATTGTACGCATATGAACAGGTCACCAGTCAATGGTAATCAAGCAACCTGGTTGCTATCAAACAAAGTGATGCATTCTGTCTATAGTAAGGATAGTCAATTGAAATCGTTCAGTACTACCACTGCAGTTTTACTAAGTAAGGTTAGAAAGTTGTCCGTATTCTTCTGCAACACCCACAATAATGCATGGAAATATGAACTGCATAGCATTTTGACATATTCTACATATTTCCATGACATTTATATGCATATCAAAATCAATTTTAAAACCTACCCAAAACTTCTACATTGCAGTCAGTCTCTACAAAGAGTATAGAAGCACAATGTAAGTTCATTGATATCTATTTGGTCTGTTTTGCACGGCACAGCTGTGCGGAAGTGACACATGAGGGTCGAGCAACGTCACGTCACGCGAGAGGGCACTGAGAAGAGAAAGCAATACGAACTACTGTCATTTGTGCACAAACCCCTATAATAATATCTGCAGAAATATGTCCACCTCGTGCACAATTAAGGACTGCATGAAATCGTAAAGGTAAGCACAAACACTGAATCCCTGCCTTAAAATAAGATTGTCCAAGTCTGCGTGGGGAGGGAGGGGAGTTCGTCCACGCAAACAACCGTCGCGTCATTAGCTAGCTAAAGCTTTAAAACACGCAGTTATTCTATTGCTTTGTCCATCACGTAGTATGCGTTTATCTACACTTTGCGTGTTTTTATATGCTTTTGAATTGTTGTGAAAGTTTTAAAACTAGGCTGCCACGTTGTAACAGCTGTTTTGTTTCATGTTTTGGTCCGTGGGGTCTGAGCAGAAGAATGAGGAAGTGGATGGGACAGGAGTAGGACAGTTGGGTCACAGCCCAAGAAAGCAGGAATAAGTTTCTTCTGCCTGCATGGTGCATTACCGTTGTAATGATGGCCAATTATATTCTTTATGTTTTTGCATGAACAAAAATATTAACCTGTGAAAACTACATATCAGGGTCAAGCAGTAATACCCCAATCTAATTTGTTCAGAGCGTGAGGCATAGCGTTAAAAGAAAGCGGGAGTGGGGCGTACCGTGTCAGCAGGGACCGACCATTGTAAAAGAAAGTGTAGAAATAACACATTCCGAATTTGCGTTTCTGATGTTTCTCTTTATTTCCAGGATATGAATTCCTCTGAGTATGATGGGGAAATGTCAGATGAAGCTATGCTTGAAAGAGGCAAGTCTTGCTCAAATAAGTAATCACTGCACACGAACACAATATGATTCTGTATTATTTTGTATCATGTAAATAATTCCCAATTCCCATATAGCTTTTTTGCAACATTGTAGAATGGGATAGATAACGTTATACTGAAATAATCAAAATGTTTTACTTTGTGTGTTTTTAGTAACATGTCAGATAACCTATTTATTTAACAGCTGTAAAGTTCCACATGCCAATAGTTTAATTAAAATATTTTGTAGTTTTCCTAATAAGGGCTTTCTTTTGTGCAGAAGGAATACTCATTCAAGACATCAAGGAAGAGTCAGAGGACTTTGCTGTTTCCGAGACAATTGGGAAAGATGGACGAACCATTGAGGCTGGCAAACGAGACGCTTCCGAGATGGACAAACCTGAAACTGACCAATCCAGCAGCAACAAGAAAGTCCGAGTTTCAAACAAGGTGATTATTATTTAAGAAATATTCTGAAATCTGATCAAATATACCAATATTATAAAAAAAACATGTGTACCTCTTGTCATTGTTTTGCACTTACAATGTTAAGTATTTATGCCAAGGTTTATTTTTCTCTGTTCAGGTAGGGAAGCCTGTATTAGAGGAAAGGCCTACTCTGATCATGCCTGGAGAGAGAAAAGACTGTGTCAAGGAGAGGAGCCGAGCCTCATACAGGAAGCCACTCTTCAGCATCTCCCACAGGATCACAGAGAAGAGGGTCACACCAAACCTCGACCAGCATACCAATCCGGAGGAAGGACGGCTTAGTTTCAATTGCCTCCTTTCCCCTAAACCGGTGAATGCAGGAGAGCAGAGCCGATTAGAGCCCATCTTTTCCATAGGGGCCACAAACCAAGCTTCCTTGACGGACTCAAACCTTTATCCACTGATTGAAAAGATGTTTTTCATCCTCAACACACTAAATTCCAGCATGACGCAGCTGCACAGCAAGGTGGATCTTTTATCCCTGGAGGTCACTCGGATAAAGAAGCAGATCAAACCTTCAGAGATGGTGACAGAGTTTCATCCTCCACCAGAATATCTGCTGACAAGTGAAGAACTGAGTCAGCTAATGGAGCAGACATCAAATGCTGGGGACCTAGGATGCAGGCTAATGGTCCAGCTATTTCCAGAGCTGTTTAAAGCCAAGGACTGTAGCCAGGGCTGCATAGCTAGTAAAAGAACACTTGACTCACTACATATACAGCTTATACGCAACTACGTCGAGGTCTGTTTCCCTATGGTTAAGAACAACACCATTTGGCAGGAGGAATGCCTTCTACAGATAAACAACTTCTTTAATCGTTTCTGGGCTCAAAAGGATATGGAGAGTAGCCAGCCCCACAGCAAACAGGGAATCCCAGGTGTGGGTATTAAGGCTGAGCACAACCAGACGTGCCGGTTCATTAATGAAGATGGTCAGGAGGAGCTTCTCTGCATAGACTCTAATGGCCACCAAAACAACCAGCTTGATTCTGACCTTGTATTTGACCCTCAGATCACAGAAGACCTTGATGAGTTCTCTTCCCCAGAAGACTTTGCTATTTTCCTTGTAAACCGTCTCTTCCCAGAGGTTTTTGAAGAGGGGAGAATGCCAGAGTGTCCAAGTGGCTATAGCAGTGTGGGCCAGATGATGCTGGAATCTGACAGGATAGAGATTATTCGCAAGTACATGGAAGCTAATTTCCCTGACGTCACAGAGGAAAGATGGCTCCAGGTTTGTGTCCAACGCATCGAAGATGCGCTTGAGGTTTCTCACAGTAATGGCCATAGCAGTGATCGTGACATTAATGATGAAGGCTTTGACTGTAGTAGTCTTCCTGAAGATGTGTCTATTGTGAAGATCAGTGACTTGTCTGATTATGAAAGGACCAGTCGCAGGTCCAAGAAGTCTCTTCTCTCCCCCGTGGATTTTGACAATCTTGATATCCCTCTTCCAGACTTCAGCGTCCCTCAGGAGTACCTACTGTCTACTGAACAGCTAAAGAAAAACTATAACTGTAGTTTGTCAATAGGAAACTTTGCCTCTCGCCTTTTGGTACTGATGTTCCCTGAGCTTTTCACCTACGAGAATGAACGGAAGCATTACAATTGCAGTGGTTCCCTGGGGAAGAAACAGCTTGATCCTGTCCGAGTCGACTTAATACGCCACTATGTTCAGTTATTGTATCCCAGAGCAAAAAATGATAGGGTGTGGACTTTGGAATTTGTGGGCAAACTGGACGAGCGTTGCAGGCGTCGTGATACAGAACAGAGGAGGTCGTACCAGCAGCAACGCAAGGTCTATGCTCCAGAGTCCGAACTAGAGCCTGTGGACTTTGTGAGGTCTTACCAAGTGACTCAACTTAACCCAGATAACCTGAGAGAGGACAGTGATGCACCCTCTCTTCCCCCTGAGAAAAGTAGCAAGGACTTCTGCAAGATTCCTTTAGAAGAACTGACTGTATCACTACCAGACTTTCCTGTGCCTTCAGTCTACCTGCTCTCAGACACGGAAGTGCGAGAAATAGTCCAGCAGAGTCTGTCTGTTGGAAACTTTGCGGCCCGACTCCTGGTGCGACTGTTCCCTGAGCTCTTCACACAGGAGAACTTGCGGCTTCAGTATAACCATTCGGGTGCCTGCAACAAGAAACAGCTAGATCCAGTACGCCTTAGGCTGATCCGTCATTATGTAGAAGCAGTATATCCTGTCGAAAAGATGGAGGAGGTTTGGCATTATGAATGTGTGCCAAGTATTGATGAGCGGTGCCGACGTCCCAACCGAAAGAAGTGTGACATACTTAAGAAGGCCAAGAGATCGAGTACTGTGTCTTAGTCACAATGCTGTAATGGCTTGGATAAAATATTTTTCATGATACTATTTGCACAAATACATAAGCTGAATTGTTTATTGGAACTTTTACACACTGTCCTATGTAGGATAAGGCCACGCTATTTTGGCTTTCAATACGTTGCCTACTTTTAGTCTAGTTCTAATCTTTTAATTTGAGGAAAGTCAACCCTATGTTACAAGCCAAAACATAACTGTCATAGCTTATCTACCTTTCTCTGTTGATAACAGTCTTAGCCTTAAAAAAATAATAATGTTAGTCAATAACATATGTCAGCCATTAGATAGGAAGGAAATTAAATACTGCTAAGATATTAAATCACAGATTTTTAATGCAAATGTTGTAGCATTGTGCCACCACTGTTTTTAATTATGTTTACGTTATATCTTCTTATAGAAGTTTATATTATTCTACAACTTAACCATGGCAATTGATCATGTTAACCTATTTGTAATAAAAAGAAGGGCTGTTGAGCCTTTTTACACGGTGCCATGAGTTCTAAATGATCCTTGCATAACCAACATTGTCAATAATCGGTCAGACTACAAAGTGTTTGGATTTGCAAAGAAAATTCCATGTACTGTTATTTTGGACACTTTCAAGGTGTCTTCAGAAAACCCACAAATATTGTAGCCTAACAGTAGAGGAAGGCAAATAAAATAGCATTTATAATTCTGATAATCTGTTACAATTGTCTTATCAACTTTGTTTGAAGAACACAAAAAATGCTATATTGTGGGTCATAACCTTTACAACAAAATATATATATAAATTATCACAGATGTTGCCACAAACTGGCACTTCAAGTTGAGTGTCTTTTGCAATTTTGGAATTTGTCTTTTTGGAATTTGCAGTCAGAGGAGGTCTAACTAACCAACTTGAGGCAAATTACATGAGACATCACCCAATTCCTTTAGGGTTGAGTCACTGGTGCTTAACAAAAACATGAAGTATTTTGTGAATTAAAAAAGATGAGATCGGTATGTGAACCGCTCACTTTATTTGCATTGCCATCAGACATAACAATTCAAACATTCTATATTTTATATAAATCAGTGCCTCAGACTAGCAGTCCTGTGAGACACCCGAAAAAAGGGTATTTGTTATTGCATGTTACCTGTTGATTACAGTTAAAGGTGTAGTGCCTGTTTATTGGAGTAGTCTGACGGTCCAGTAGGGAAAATTTAATGGTACAGTATATTCTTTACATGTTTCCAAGGAAAACTACTCTCAAACCTTAGATAAATGTTTTCAACAAAATCAACTCTTCACTTTATTCTTATGAGAAAACCCAACGTTATTACTATGAACAAGGGTGTAAATGCCTCATTACAGCTACCCTAGATCACAAGTGGGCTTTTTTTCAAAGTAATCATATACGTCATATCCAAGTATTGTTAGTTTTTCCTTCAAAAAAAGTCATGGCTTGAAGGCTTCCCCCCTGGAGAGCTCTAAATTTTTCCAACGCCTGAGAGCTACTTTGTACTTGTCTCCATCATTGGATTCCCCGAGTACCTTCCTTAGGATGACCCTCATCAGAATGACAGTGTTTGTTTCTCGGTTCTCTGACATTACTATGTCCAAGGTGTCTCCAACTTTCACCTGTATGAAGAGCCAAAGAAAATGTGGGTACAGTATTATAAATGATATGAATGAGTGATGGAGGCAATACATCAGCAAAGCTTTTATTGTCCAAATGTTGCAGTTGTGAAACCAAAATACACAAATAATTGAAATTAACACTTCATAGCAAATGGGAACTCACCGATTTACTCTTTTTGATGAGTTTCTGTCCATTAAGTCTAAGCTTGTTGCTATAGAACGAGTCTTCGATCTTGCTGTAATAAGGGAAAACATACTATTACATTTATCATCATTTATAAGAGATAATTTAAAATGAATAGCGTAACTAATCTCTGTGCAGCCAGGATTACACTCACTTGCGTGCTATGTCATGGCCGGCTTTCATTATGACATCAAAACGAAAAGACTGCACATATTTCTCAAGGTCTTTAAAGTCTTTAGGGGTATTTAAGTCATCTTCAACCTCATCTTCATAGTCACTCTCTTCAGAGTCCTCCTCTTCGTCTTCTTGTGCTTGCTTTAATGTCTTGGAACCTCGTTTTTTCTTGCTGCTGTTGAACCTCAGCTGATGGACAGATAAAATATTACCACTATACATTGGCTTAATTCCCAGCTTGAGGAAAGAAGAAGAGCCCCATACTTGACGAGTGTGTATTGTTCGGGGGCACCATTCTGTCCAATTGAGTCCATGGCCTGTAGTCAACAGCTGCCGAGGGTTAAGCTTCCCTAACTGTCTTAGAATTAGAGCCTGTATACACAAAGTCTGCATCTTGGAGTTACACCCTGGAGACTGGAAACAAACATGGCAGTCACAGACAATAAAATCAGGTGTTAGTAGTTCAGTCTGTTGGCATTTGATAAAGTCAACATTTTGTTAAGCGTTTTTGCATTAATTCCAGCTTTGACTTCAGCATATGTTAATTTTATGGATGTGCATGTGAACGGTTAAATTTTATGCACGTACAGAAAATTTGTTAAGAGATAAAACCTGGACGTTTTCTAAATTAAGGTCAAGTTTAGCATAAACACACCTGAAGACGTCCTGTGCCGTTCATGCAATCACCAAATCCGAGTCAATCTTTTGGTTAATTTAATCAAACTTTGGTAAAGGGCTTTGTTTTATATTTGGTCAAACGAGGCTGTCTTTCATAGCATATTCCAAGTTTGATTTCTTCTTCGTGGTTAAAACTAGTTGAACCATAACATGAAGCCTGCCCCTAGCGTCAAGTATTACCACTTTTTCTTATTCTTAATTTTTTTTAACACATTTTGAAGTATTGCTGCCACCTACTGAGTTGGAGGTTTGCCTCTTTTTAAAAAAAAAAAAAATTATATATAGTTTTTTAAATGTATTTACCCATTAACGTCTCATGAATCCTTTTTAACAACTTTCTATATATTTTAAATTACTTGCAATATGGGGTGAATGCTTACTTAAAAAAAATTACCAAATTATTTAAGCTAACGTTTAGTTCTATGTTTTATGATAAAAAGCACACATAATGTGAGCATACATTTACCAGTTTATATTGGCACTTAAAACCAGACAAAGGTAGATATACCACCTCAAAGATGCCTGAGCACATGCAGTTTTTAAAACGGTCAGGTACAATTTACACACATTTTCCTAAATAGGCCTACTGAAGGTTTATTAGATGAAGCACCAAAAGCTAACCTTTTTCTCATGCAGTTGAATAGGTTCAGACATTGCCTAATTATATAATTTATTCAGTGTCTGTAATTTGAAGTCGCAGGAAACAGGATTCCAAAAAAACCCTATTGTTTCTTTTTCCTTGTGTGTACACAGTTAGTAGCCTGCATATTTATTATTTCTGTAAACATAATGAAAACTGAAAACTGTACATCAAAAACATTTTATGGCATCATCAGAAGATAAACCTTGACAACATTCGATAGTTTGGAATTGTGATTGGACTTACAATGACTTAATTATGGCAAAATTAAAACTAGAACTAACTGGACACATTAGTGTTTCTCAAATAAATAAAAAAACAGACACAAGTATGAAATATGAAGAATTCATTATTTTTCTAAAGCACATCAATTAAATAGCTTTGTCCTTGGCAGTTACTGTATATTGATAGGGAGTTAAAGTATCACCTCTAACCCCAATTTTACCACAGAGTAGGTTTGACCTTAATCAAACAATTTTCCTATACATGCATATTATACATTTGGCTAAATTGACAGGACATTAAACATTAGACAGGTAAGATGAACTCTGAACCATCATATTCTAAAAATATGACCGTAAATCTCTAGACAAGCGTATTATACTGTGGTTCAACAAGCCTGCCGTGAAGTGTGATGGCATGCTGTTATTATTAAAAAAAGTATTATCTAAATAAATTATACAGTTGAACAGTTTCTGACAATATAATTCTGCCACTAGATGGTGACACCAGCCCTTTACATACCTATTTTCACAGTTTAAGGTTTAAAGTAATGATGTTTTGCATTAATATTATACAATATGTTTAATAACACTACCACATTCACATTTAAAAACAGGATACTTAGTATTGCAGCCAAACTTACTGCTCATGAAAAACTGAGCTATAAATTGCTACTATTAAGTTACATCCAGTAACATTCATCATGGTTAAAATTCATAAAGTCTAGTATTAATTCAAGTGCATATAAAGATTAACTGGTATTAACAACATTTAGGAACATGTGTAAGAACAATATCTTTCCATGTGGTATAGTGTATACTCATGTGTATAGTCATTGTGTGATGATGATGTGAACATTTAGATGACTCTATAGTGTCTATAGTGTGACATCACTGTTCATACTGTATGTAATCATCTCATACAACATACTTTGTTAGTAAGTGAGATGAGATAGACAGTAACACATGTACTAGGAAGAAAAGGTTTTATAAAACGTATCTGAACCGACCATTTACCAAACTGTGATTGACAGTATGTAGGCATGCAAAACTGGTGTACACAAGCAGATCTTATTGTGTCAAAGTACAGTGTTTTAAAATGGTGTAAAATATGTTGTGATGTCTTCATTTTGAAATGGAACGTTGTAATCCCTAAGACTAGTGTCTTGTTGCAGTAAGTTTTTTCTAAAATGTTTTAGTAAACAATTTATTTCTGAAAAAACATAAATTTTATAACAAATGTGTTGTAGAGATGTAAAAATGTAGTATAATGTATGCCTATGCATTATTTTTCATCAAAATAAAACAGGAAAAAAATTGGAAGATATTGAAAATTTGCAGCTATTACTCTCACCTTATTGCAGCAAGTTTGAGATTTGACCTTTACTTTTTTACTACATGTTGAGGAAATAGTTAAAATAATGAATTAGGGTTACTAAAATAAATTGTTTGATATTTGCAAAAACGTATTAAAAATGAAACATTCCCAAACATGCTGACATTACCCAGCTAATTAGTTCTCAGACCTTCATTATATACAATGTTTGTAATAGAGTGTATAATGAAAATATCTTATTTTCCTGTCTGTCATCATGAATGTCTGTCAAATGTTCAAAAGCATTTGAAACTCATTCTTGAACTCTTTAGATGACCACTTCATTGCTATTTTGATTGGTACATTAATCAAAAGACAGGATATGAGAACCTAATGATATGCCATGGTTCTCTAAAGGACACGTTGCTTTATGGATTAAACTACATTGTAACATTCATATTCTCCACTCTAAAGCAGTGCACTGATATTGCTTTGTGATCGTTGAGCTTGGTGTTGCCCTTAATAGTCAGGACCATAGGTTGACTACAGTCTCACACAGGACCTTGCACACTGTACATTTAATGTCCAACGGTGGGTCATACTGTTGAGATGTGTCCACGATATTTTAGTAGATGCATGGTCACAGGGAAGTTTCGACACAGGAGCCATTTCTGTGGAATGACCTGTGGTTGTGGCAATTCTCACTACAGTGGACAATCAACACGGGAAAGCAGAGAGCATCTTGGTAGTCAGGGGGATCCTCCTCATCCGGTATTGGCCGCTCCGACAAGCATCGGGTGTTTTCGCTAGGGCTGTCGTGGTCGTCCAGACTGACGCTGCCGCTCCTCCACAAGCAGCTGCGCTGGGAGCCGTAGCGTCGCGCCAGGGAAAAGCGGCTGGAACTGAAAGGCATGCGCGAGCTGTCGCCTGTGCATATGCTGAGGGCGCTGCGCGAGAACACAGAGGAGCAGCTCATGGCCCGGTGACAGTGCTCACAGTTCTGACGGAAGCCACTAAAGCCAGTTGGGACTTGTGCAAGGTCCATGAGCCCGGCCTCTGAGTAACTTGGCACCAGCTGCTGGTTGGATCGAATGTGCCACTCCAACTCTGTGCTGTCAATGGTGTTGACACGTGGAATACGGCGGCCATGCGGCCTATCTTCACAGGGGGTCACAGGGAGGAAATCTGGCCCGAAGAGTTTCTCCACGCGATAGTGGACATAGGCGGTGCGGTACTCTGTAAACACTCGCAGAGGCCAGGAGAATGTGAGGAAGGAAGCCAGCCAGAACACGTAATGAGACAAGTACCAAGGGTGGTGGTCAGGATCTGACAAAACCATCACATACTCCTTCAGGTCAATGTTTTTCAGGTGCATGCCCTCTCGTGCTTCCATGTAATCGTCCAATCCCTCGTTGTCTGTGAAGAACCTGGCTCTTTGGGTGAGGTAGGAATTTTCCGACTCCACGTTGGCAAAACTAAAGCACTTGGTGAACCTCAGTTTTGTGATTGCCGACTTCTCGAGGCCAAGCAATTGTTTAGAAACATCCTTGACCCCACAGTGAGTGTAGTCAAATTCCGCCTCTGCCACGTGGGTGTTGACGCGTTCATGGTACACCTGGGTACTGGTATAAGCGTCGCCGTTGCGATAGCGTGTGACCTGCCGAGTGCGGCGAACGTAGTGGTAGCTGATGGCCTTCCACCAGATGCAGGGCTTGGCTTGCTGCATCCTTTGGATGCGTTCATAGATGCCCTCCACATCCACTTTATGCTGCAGCTCATTCTTAACGTGACAGTGCCAGCACTCCACCAAGTAGACCAGGTAGAGCATGCCTAGTAGGGCCAGAGGGATGTAAATGTAGCCATCGGAGCAGGGACTGTCATGGTACATCATGGACTTCCCTTTGAAGGCACTGTCGAAGGTGAGCCGAGTCACCTTGGTGATGTGACACCACACCATGGCACCCATGCAGCCGTACATGAGGACAGACAGTAGAAGACATTTCCAAAAGCTTTCCCGGCATAGCGACTTGCTCAAAGATTGCTTCAACGGTTTCTGCTGTTGAATTAAAATAAGACAGGAACATGTAATTGAGGAATGTCAGTTCTCAAAACCATTCAGACATTTTAGAAATGTTTCATATACATGAACCTATTCCATCACTTTCATCCAATAACTTAATAGAATATGGTTGTTGTAGCACTGAACACTTCTTTCTCATGGCGTTCATGGGAGTATGAATGGTCTACTATCCATTCAGCCATATTGGTGTGTTTCAAGAAAAGCCTTGCTGCCAAGATCAAGGAAGCTCCACAGAAGCTCAAAATCTTGCTGTCAGAGCATATGTAAAATGCGTAGATTTGAGTATGGTAAGGTAAACGGTGAACCTACATCTTAGATTTAAAAACGTAATCAACAGTCATAGACCATCGGAGGAATGGGTGCCCAGAAGTACAGAGCAAACAATTGCCCACAGAGGAAAAAATAAGCAAGGCTAAGCAAGGCTTTCCAAGCACACGGGTCAGTTTGTTTCTACTCCGTAGCTTATTATATACTTGACCAAAATATAATAATATATAAAATGCAAAACTTCAATTAATGACTATTTATTTATTTTTTTATTCTCTTAAGCAATAAAAAAAATGGGGGAGGGAAACAGGTTGAAATGCCAATAAGTAGCCCTAATTGTTCTCAACTGATGGTTGAAAAACACAAATCCATACTACGTTTTTTTATGACCTATGTTCAGTCGACACGACATTAAACATATTCATGAAGTGAGAGACCAATACGCAAAGGTTAATAGGACAATATGAATAGGACAGTTAATGTAATTAATACCTCTTCTCTCGTGTCTTCATCGATAATGGTGCTTGCACTGCTCTCACTCGCTGTCGCAGCAGATGCTGGAGGGGACATTGTGATAGCCTATCAATGATGATAAGACACGGAATATCCTGCAATAGGTTGCTGCAAAAGTGTATCTCAGGTAAGAGGATATATTTATTGTCCTTGCATTATGGCTTGGCTTCCACGCTGTTATTAGGGACCTCCGTCGAGGGAACCAGAAATGTTTTCCGACAATAGCCATAAACCTTATGCTTTAATAAAATATAAAATAGAAAACCTGTTCACAAAACACTATCTGACACAACAGAGGAATAAAAAAAAGGCTGCCAGTCCATAGAAGCTTAAATTACTTATACTGATCACTGCGCATTTCACCGAATGTGATGAGCGTGCCTCGCCTTGACGTTTAACCGGTGTCTCTTCATTGTGCAGGCTAACGACTTTGTAGCTTGATTGCAGCGGTTTTCTATGCCTAATCTGTCAGTACGAACCAACTGTCATTGCAAAGTTACTGTTTTGTCCAATAATGTTTCAGCTCCTGTAACAAAAAAAATGCACAAATGTTTGAAACATTTGCATTCCAAACCTGTGGTGAAAGGGTATCCTACAGCTCGCTGGAAACCCTGACAAGCGGATGGTGTAGCTCTCCGAGGTCCTAAACATTCTGCAGTAGTGGTGCTGAAGGTAGATCTCCACGTTATAGGTCCACAGCCTCATGAAATGGAAATGCAAATTGGACTTGTTCACTCAAAACATGTCACCAATTAGACACCAATGGACATGGCTCCAAGTATTTGAAAACCACGAAAAAAGGTAAAGAAAACAATACATGTTGCAGTTAATAAACCATGGTAAGTTAATGTCAATAAAGCTGAGAGACTGCCCAATTAGAACTATCCCTATGTATTGTTAGCATTAGTGTGCAAGAGTAGCGTCAGGACTGTTTTCAAAGTGTAAAACTAGTTTGTAAGCTATTTTAATCGTTTATTAGAAAGTAAATCAACTGAAATAAGTAGAATTTGTAAGATGATTGTGTAAAAATATTCATCCAGCAATCATAAAGCGTGCCATGTTTTGAAAAATCTGAAAAATGTTAATGTAAAATGTAATTTTTTTATTTTTACGTTCAGCTACCAACAGTCCCCACTTTTATATTAGGCAATCACAATGGTAGTAGTTCAAGAAGTTCTGCTGAATCTGAAAAAAAAGTTAGCAGTAAAGCATTCTGCAACCATTGTTATTGTCGATGAAACCATTTTCATTGAATCATGATTTTTAAAGAAAGTGTCTGGGCAAGTCACTATTAGCAATTGAGATCAACAATTATTGTCAAAGCATTATAAACATTATAACATTTGATTTAGGAAGCACTTTAATAACAATACATAAGTAATTACATTCAAGCATAAAAAAGAACATAGTCAAATCATAGAAAAAATACAAAAGTCCAACTGATCAATATTTTCCAAACCTGTAAAAAACGATGTCTACCAAATTGGCAGACTACAAAAAAATAAAAAATAAATAAAAAATAAAACCAGCAGGGTTGTCTGATTGTCAAATTTGAATATATTTGTGAAATTAATGATTTTAATTTTTGAATATGGTAAAACATGTAACAGTGTAAATTTGTCTAGTTTCTACAGTAATTAAATTTTTTAAACCAATTCAGATGTCATTGATAAAGAGCACATGCAGACCAGCCCAACTGACACGCTTGACTTGTCACGGTAATGTGGTCTCCTGCTGCTGACCAGATGTTGTAAATTCACCTATATTCAGCATTCATTTTCAGTTTTCAATATCCTTTTCCCATGGTCTATTTTTCTGTAAGGATTTGTTGCCGCCCCGGAAACTACCCTTCAATAAGGGAGGAAAAAAGTACTTATTCTATAACTGATTGCATGGACAAGAAATGTTTACGAATCTAAAAGAATGAAGAGCAAGTCATCAATAATGAATTGTTAAGATCAATGCAAATAGAGCAGATATTTATTAATTGTGTGTTAAAGATAGCAATTAGAATGTGTGCATCGATTTATCTTGACTGACAAATTACTAAATTAGTTACTTACTGCATACAAACTGGAGAGGTTGTTGAAAAGCACTTGACCAGCGCTTACTTTGTTTCTCACTCCACGCACAGTTCCATTTTTGCTGCAAATATTGATGCGTTTGTTGCTGAAAAGCAGCTCTCTCTTGGCACTGGCATACATGAGCAGATCATCCGGCTCGCTACCATTGTCTTCCTGCACAGGCACCTCAAGACCACTCAGGTGCCCATTTGCCTGGCTGGTTTGAGGTAGGCTCTCCTGTTCCACCTCTGAGTTGCTGGTGCAGTCTGATTCCACAGAGTCTGACATTGAACCAGCCAACGTTTCATCCTTGAACACTTCTGAGAGGATACGACCACTATTCGCCGAGGCCACCCGGAATCTAACTGTTCTTCCAGCCTTTCCGTTATCCTGTTTAAAGGATGTGCCCTCCATAGAATTAAAGTACATGTGCATTACATGTTCAATACACACTTTGCCAGAGCAATGCGTATTATTTTAAGCGCAAGGGCATACTATTTATGCCACAATCAAACAATATCCCCATTGACACGCTGAAAGTGAGCTGAAAATGACCTGAGCACAAAAAACAGACTCCAAAATGGTTAATAATGAATGAGGTACTGCCATGGTAACTGCCTAAACAAGCAAACAGTAAATTGATAGCATCATGCTCAATAATTGATCAAGGTCACATTGGTAACAGCTTCAATATAGACTACATGAACCTCTTGTCTAGTGTGGTCATGGAGAGAAAGTTGCAGGATATTCCACACTTGCTAAAAAAAACTGTTGACCCGACTGACCTTGTGTGTGAACCCATGAATCTGAAATCATGTAGCCTTAACTTGATCAGAATTAGTTTATGACATTACCATTGACACAGGTCCTGACTTTGCACTGTGGTGAGACAATGCTATTATGAATATATTACAGAGTTCCCAGTGAAAGATTATGAAAGTTATGAAAATAACTCTCTGTCATCATGGTCAGATGGGTCAAACAGCCCAGATACATTTTCTAGACCATTTGAAAAGGATAGGGATTCATTCTCAATAATGGCAAAGTTCCATATATTAATTTGTCTGTACTCAACTTCTATCTAAATAATTTACATTGTTAAGCATTCGTCTAGCTATATCCAAGATCTTAGCAAACTGGAAACACTAGGCATATATCTATGATCAGAACTAACTGTCTTGTTATCATCTTATCTGTTCCGAAAAAACCCACAATTCAGAATTTTGAGCTTCTTGTGTCATCAAGATGATTCTATGGAGGGAGGCTCTCCTAGCTCCAGGTCTGCAGCCTCCCCCTTTTCAAAGATTTATCAAGGACTTAGTGTACTTATCACTCCAGTCCTGTGGATGGCGATAATGCTCTTTGCTGTAAGGGTTACAGTCAGGACACAATAGAGGAAAGTTAACGCACATGTGCACGTAGCCTTATTTTACACTGTCAACATGGGGAAAAGAAGACAAAAAAAGGAAATGTTAATGAGTTTGTCTAAAAAGCAAAAGAGACATCTGAAAGAGTTTGGAGAAGAACATCCATTCCACGATATGTACGTAACCCAGGGTCCAGTCCGCTGTCTATATATCTAATAACAGACAGAAGTTAAAGTTAGTTGGCTAACCTATAGCTAGACCCCAGAAACCCGTTTAGACTTTCGAGATGCACAGCTCATGTTGCATGTTCACACCACGGTGAATTTATTGAGAATGTGTAGGGACATGGCTGTTTACCTAACTTAAGCTACGTCCACAGTTGAGAACATGTGACTATGCCCATGGTTATCAATTTGCGACAAGGTCGGTTTTATTAATATCCGTATTTTGATAACCTATCGAGGCCAGGCTGTTCTTCTTTCGTTGAGGTGCGATTTGTCTTTATTCCGTATCAGATCATTTATTGTTTACTTTAAGACATCGAGAGAAAAGCCATCAACAAAAATGAGTAAACTGCTACATGAAAACATTTGGACAATGCGTGCCGCCGCATAGCAGTCCTATTCAGACCTGAGAGAGGTCAATATGTCTATAGGCAAATTAGCTATAAGGATTTAGGTAGATCCAGTCATTGAGTGAAATCTCACAGTATTAAATGGGTTTGACTGTTGAGATTTATGTAATCATCCTGAGTTGCTATGAATTGATAATAAGAGTTTCTTTCTGTTTTAATTCTAGTGTGTCTGATGTACAGGAGAGAACTGAAATAGTAAAACTGGTGAGTAGTGAACATTATTGTAAAATTAACATTACAATACATAGCCTAAGGTCTGTTGACTAAGCTTTTTTATCTGGACGCTTTTCAGACAGATGCAGAAACCCCAAAGCAGCAGTCCAGGCCTGAAAGTGAGGAAGAGGATGAACCCGAGCAGAAGACAGCCTATCAGAAGCTGCTGTCAACTCTTAGTCAACCCACCCACAATGAAGAGAGTGAGGAGGAGGAAAGTACCGAGGACGAAGAGGATGAGAGTCTTAATGAAGGTAAGCTTTTTTTTAACCATGGTTTCCCTGATGAAAAGACAATGTTTGAAGGACTGCTTCTTTTTGCGGAGATCACATGACTCTTACTGTAATTCAGTAGACATATTTGCTGCTTGTCATTAGGCGAGAGTGCAGAAGATAATGACGAGGAAAATGAAGAGCTAGACCAGGATGTGCCGTTGGCCGCAGACGAGGCCAGTGATCAGGAGGACGAGGAACACATTGCAGAGGTCAGACATGACTCCGTAGAGCATCTCGCTGCGGTCGGCGAGGAGTTCACTGACAAGGAGCACGAGTCACAGTTCTGCCTGGAGACCAACTTTAGTGGCGACGAGCAGAAGGAAACCGTAGAATGCGCTGCTGAGCAAGAAGACGAGCAAGGTGAGCCAAAATTAACGGCACGGTGGTAGTAGTAGGCTACCCGGTAGGGGAGATGCTTTGATACATCCCAGGGATAGCTCCGTTGCTCTGCCTAGCCCACTGACAATAATCTTTTCCCTGTACAGACAGTTTTCTTCAGCACCTGGAAGCTGAGCTCAGTGAAAAAGATGTGGAGGGGATCACATCCGGCGCTAAAGCTAAGACTCAAGTCAAGGTCGGTGTCCACAGCCGCTCACTGTACTGTTTTGTGACTTTACAAACATGGTCTTCACTTTGTCTTGTGTTGAAATATGGTTGGCGGATGAATAGAAGATCAAATTACATTGTCATAAAATGCATATTCTAAATAACTTAGTCCAATTTTGAGTGGTATCAATCATGACCTCAAGGTCATATTATCGCCCATTTCCCATATTGCACTTTAGCCTACGTATATTTATTCAGTATGATTCTGATCATGTGTGTATTTTGAAATGCAAATGAAAACACATTCCACTTTTTTTCTCTCCCCACACAGTGGCCAAAGCTGGGTACTCTGCTGTGCTCTACGCCCCTAGAGAGATTTGGCCCCGTCGGCCACGAGCGAGAAACCAGCCCTCCTTCCATCCATCCGGTCCTGGAGGCTAACTGGAAGTCTGTTAACCAAACCGACAACCCCAATGAGGGACCAAAAGAGTTGAGCCCCCTGCAGTTGGAGCTGTTGGCCCTCATGGCTTCCTACAGAGACGTCTACCTTCCGGAAAGCTCTCCACTCAGCCAGGGTCCACTGGTCCGAGGAGCCTACTGCCTCCATGTACTCAACCACGTCATGAAGGCCAACTCTCGCGTCCTGGCTAACAATGTCCATCTTAAGGAGCAGCCGCAAAACGAGCTCAGAGACCAAGGACTGACTCGGGCCAAGGTAATCCACCACTAACTACTGATCCTAAAAGAATAATCCCCCCGTTTCTAATGTTCCTTAAAAATAACCTTTAGTTTGTCAACCCTGGGAAGGACATTTGCTATATCCTAAGAAGTTCCGCCTGCAGACGTGGGAAATGAATGTGTGTGCTTATAACAGGTTCTGATCCTGGTGCCATTCCGAGATGGTGCGCTGCGGGTGGTCCACACATTCATCAGCCTGCTCGAGAAAAAGGGCAAGAAGATGGACGTCAGTCACAAGAAAAGATTCAAAGAGGAGTTTGGAGAAGAGGAGGAGGACAGACCCTCCGACCTGATGCGACCAGACGACTACCGCGCCGTCTTCCGTGGCAACATAGACGACCACTTCAGGATAGGTCAGTGGTGCTGATTAACCCACTCCGTTTAGACCTGGAGTTTTAAGCTGTCTTGAAACCTTCCATCCATCCATTAGCTATACCGCTTATCCTATGCAGGGTCGCGGGGGGCTGGAGCCTATCCCAGCCGACACAGGGCGAGAGGCGGGGTACACCCTGGACAGGTCGCCAGTCCAACACAGGGCTGACACATAGAGACAGA
>JAVQIZ010065420.1:0-10920 GCA_036023535.2 Galaxias brevipinnis
ATCTCACGCTCCATTTTTCCCTCACTCGAGAACAAGAACCCGAGATACTTGAACTCCCTCGCTTGGGGCAGCAACTCACTCCCAACCCGGAGAGAGCACTCCACCGTTTTCCGGCAGAGAACCATGGTACTTTAAGGGTACTTTAAGTCCACATATTAAAATCAGCAAGAGCTGACAAGCAAGACAAGATTTCAGAGATTTCACATTCAAACATGGAACTATTACTACTAAAAATAGGCTATGCTAATGCTAAATACTCAAGTTTTAACGTTTAAATGGACTATAAGTATAAATATCAAATTAAGAAAAATAAATATATCCTTTCAAAAACAATGTTCCAATACAGCTTAGTGATTTGCTAATGTTGTCTACTTTGGGACTCCCGGGCTTGAGGGCAACTATTAAAAATGCTGTCCCTTCTGCCTCAGTTGAAAAAATAGATGACCTCATCTCATACCATGCATTTGGCAGGGGCAAAAGCACAAACTAGATCAGGTCAAGCATGTGCACCATAAATGGAGACATCAGATGTGTGTGACATCACTAGGGAATGCTATGTTGGTCGAGTCAGAGATTTGAGTCTAACAAACCCTGTTCACACACACACACACACACACATATAAATACAAACAAACACAATATAACAGACACACGCACTCGTACAGATTGTTCTAGGGCTGATTTAATGTTAGTGTTGCTAAAGCCCTTAGATTGCAGACCTAAGTAATTTAAAACGGTTCCTTAATGAAACATTGTATGATGCTGGCTGGAGGCTGGTGGCACCCCCTGGCTCAGGCACATGACAGCCCTGCTGTGTCTGAAGATGGGAGTAGCCTCTGTGCGTGGAGAGATAGATAAGGGTTTGTGTGTGTCTGTGTGATTTTGTATGCATGAATGCATGCTTATTAGTGGCTGAGTAACATCAGAATGTGTGTGGGTTCACTGCCTATGCATGTGTGCGTTGTGTGAGAAAGATTTATGTGCTTGTGTTTGGCAAAAGTGCATGCAAAGCTGAGAGAAGCTCAGAGAGCATAGCGAGAGAGAGAGAGAGAGAGAGAGAGAGAGGGTTGCTGTGAAAAAGAGGGTACAGTATATGTTAGGGGTTTATCTTTATTGACACACTGTGGTCATCCATAACATGTAGTGTCTACAAACGATGCCTGACCAAAATCATGGAATTTCTCTGCATCTAAAAATATCTCTGGAACTAGCTGGGTCGTTGATAACTATAGCCCTGAAGACAAAAAAATGGAATGAAAATCCTTGAAGCCTCTTTTAAGCGAGCGTGCCAAGGGGAATAGCTATCATACTTCCTCCTCCCCACTGTCTAAGCCTCTTACCACTCTCAAACGCAGAAATCACAGGGACAACGACGCAATTCCCGTAAATTCCATATTTTTTCAAAATGCTAAGATTAAAATTGTGGAAAGATAACAAAACAAGTGCAATTCAGGCAAGAAGGTTATCAATGACAGAAATGATTAGTCTGAGGTCAAATGCATCATGGTCACGATAAACAGTTTGTCTTTTTCGTGCTTTCTTTCTATCTAACAGAATGTTTTCTATTCAATTCAAGCCCCACTGGAAGTCAGTGTCAACAAATATCGGTCTACAAGAGAGGACTTCTCTTGAAATGTAGTTATCACAAGGGAAACGTTCCATAAACACAATTCTTTATAGCAATGGAAGCTCTCAGTTCAGCTATTTCTATAACCCATGTTTTGCAGACCCCATTCATTGCCATTTTCCTGTTCGTAAGCATTCGGGTGTGCCATGACTTGCAATCTGAGAGGTCAGAGTATGAATTAGGTTAGGGACCTTCAATCAGTACCTAAGAACAGTATAATGTGAGAGATTTATGCTACCTTTAATAAGTGAGACCTTTTGTAAGGGTTCGTTCAGATTCTTCTCGTCCATTTGTTTATCTTAAAAAAAGTACAAAGAATTATTTAATTGGACATTCATTTCAACAGCCACTACAACGTATTACTAATAAACGTGAACAAAATGTTAGAGTTCAGTGATGTAACAATATTTTAATATAAATGTCAATGAGGTCTGTAATTTGGGGTAACCCAACCATGCAAGTTGACTACACAAAAATATTATTTTCTAAATGAAAGTGGTAACAAGATTATTTTTGCAATTTAACATGTAATACAAATCCAATATCTTATAAAAAAATCTAACAACTACTGAAAGAGGCATACAGTGGAGCATTACCTTAGGTGTCCAGAAAGCTATATAATCCGTGATGGAGCTACAGCAGTCCCTGACATGAAGAACTCTTTTCCACTCATTCTCAGATACAAAATGGAATAGTCCATCCTAATAGGGGTACACAAAATTAAGGGGTGAAGTTAACAGCCAAACTACGGTTAATGGTAAAGATTTTATGATGGAAGGAAATATAATGTAACAGAAGGTAATCCTTGAGAGTGTGCTAAATCCTTGCTTGGAGGTAAGGGGAATGAAAATGTTCTCATTGGTCATATCTGATCCCCCCCTCTTTTGGCTGAGATGCCAAGTCTCTTCACACTAGGTCATCCATCCGAGTAGGGCATCTTGGAAACTGCAGCTGCATACAGAAACACAGGGAGGTTTTGTTCAGGGAATTGAGCTGTTCCCTGGCTAGTTGGTACTAATGTAAAAACGGGACTGAGTGGCTAACAATAGGACCTACCATTGTGAGAGCGTTTGCTGTGTGTGCGTGAATGCCTATCTTCTGCCAAGTAGGGCACTGCTTGTCCCTTTAATTTAACTCCATGTTGGCCTTTAGTGCTTTAGTCTCATCAAATGTTGAAGGTGGAATATAATAATATAACAACTTTAAATGTCAACTTGACTAATGTCTGCTGTGTTTAAATTATGACAATGGCTAAGAGTCCCAAAAAAATTATTATTATAAAGCATGCTATATGGATAATCTACAGTATTACATGCATGCATCTTAGTGGACCGCAAAAAATTTGTCAGGCACTTTCGTGCAATTTCGTATTCTGAGAATGTGTCTATTAACAGCACCAAATATGTACATTCATAGTGTAGTGTTTATGGTCCTGCAACCACATTTCAGCATTTTCATGGGGCATAGAGGGTGTGATCGACATTATAAAAGATGGAACATGAAAGAGTGTATCAAACAATATACGTGTCCGTTACAATCAGGTCAGTGAAGTTTGGTTGCGGAAATAACTTGTTGGCATACAGGCAAATACTCAAATCAATCATAAAAATGTAATAAGATACCATGCTATGTGTAAACCTTTATAGAGGTATGACATCCACTGCTATTACCCCCCCCAACAAAAAATATTGACCATGTGACAATAAAAGGAAAGAAAAGAATATGCGTCGTTTATTCATAACATATCATTGCTGCAAGTGGTTTGGCTCAGCTAGGCCTATGGCTCATTTCCCCATGAAATTGGTCAACCTTCTGAAACACTTACCTCAAACTTTTGGAGTTCTGATGACGTTTGACAGATGCTGGTGAATCGAAAGAGCCAAGAGACCTGAGATTATCTGTATCGGGTGTGGTGACAGTGAACACAATTTGATCAAGAATATTTTTAACCACCTCATGATGCACTAACCTCGCGTTACTTTGTTTAACTTCGTAGGCGTTGCCGGTAGTGGGAGTTGCTATATTCATCATTTTAGCGGTGTCTTGGGACATGGACAGCCAACTTGTAGAATTTCGGAGGTTGATGATGCGCGTGAAAAAAAGAAGTGGAATCATCTTCCTGAACTTATTTTAGACGTTTAACTTGACTTTTCTAAGGTGTATAGCGTCCGGTTGTTTTTCATTGTTTATATCATCTGTTTTTGTTCTTTTACTCTGAACGTATCCTTTTCAAATGAATACTCTCTCCGACTGGATATGGAGTGAGTCTTTTTGGCTGCCACCAAATGTTACTTGGGCGGACCTTGAGCATCCACCACCCGGGGTGGAATGGCCTAAAGTGAGACATATGCTTTGTGCCCTACCGCTTGCTTTTGGCGTCCTCGCTGTTAGGGTGTTATTTGAAAGGTATGTGTTTTATCTGCCTTATTTCTATTCGTTTTTTTAAAAGTGCATTTGCTCTATGTTTTGCTGTCACATGTGGAGGGTTTCTTAGAGAGAGGGTCACGAGTCGAGACATATTTATTATTTTTTATTTTTTGGGGGAGACAGCTCTGATGAGGTGATTGACCAACATGAAAACATGTTGATGGCCAGAAACTTTCAGCCATGGCAAATACCATGTAGTGGTCTGTATGAGTGGATGATACTCATAGTCCTTGGAGCTGATTGACTTAAGAAACGGTTTAGAAGCAAGTGGGTGAACTGATAAAATGAGAAATGCATTGGCAAATTTGAGGCCATTGATTCAGTGCCTTTATGTGACCACATTGAGTGGTATAACCTGGCTGTGTTCAATTACATCCAGTCACTTAGTTACCAAGGTTTGATACATGCATTATTTAACCAGCCATCACCCCCCACACCTTTATGCATGACCCACACGCAAGAGGGCTGCCGTGGCATACGCTCAAATCAGTAGATGGATAAAGAAGCCTTAGAGGGAAAACGTTTGCGTCAATGTAAGATTTCATCTAAACATGCAAATTAAGTAAATAAAAACATGGCCTATCCATTCATTTCTGTACTTTCTCATGGCTTTAATGTTTTCAGTTTATTCTGTTTAGGATTAGTGCTTATCTACCGATGGTCTGGTAGAACATGATAAACTTCAATACTGCATTCAGTCACTCTGGAAATGAATGCTGTTTGCTCTGGTTTTGCTTATCCACCGGCCCAGGGGGCATGCCTTTAATTCCCAAACAGGCCTATGTAATCACAGAATAACACGTTCAGTAGACAATACTTTTTTTAGAGAGTTCGGCACAGAACAAACAATTGGATTGGACATTGACCTGAGAAAACAATTTAAAGTTGCGACAGACATCAGTGTTATTTTGGTGGCCCACCATGGAACGCTTCCTCCTCCCATCCTCTCACATGACTTTTCCACGGCCTCTGTTTAGTCTAAGTGCTACATTCCTCAGCATTCTCTCTTTCTAACTGCCCATTCCCCTCTCAAAGTGCCTTCTGTGTCTGTGGGTGTGCATGCTGTAGTCTACCCACATACAGCTAACGTAATTACTCAGCTATTTAAACACTTGGATGAAGTGACCCCATGGTAGGCAGATCATTTGCCTAGTTGTTTTTGTTACTGTTTTTCAGTCTATTTGTTTCTATGTCACACTAAAACTCCTCCATTCTGTGCACCACCCCCAACTCCCTCTTTGTGTGCATCTGTAGATTAGTTGCCAAGCCCTGTGCCAGCATTCTTCAGATACAGGGGGGAATTATCCGGCGAGCCCAGCCCAACGCTGTCCTGGAGAAGAGCTTTAAATCCACACCCGTAAACAAGATATTGGTTTCATAATTTTTATAGATTCATTAAAGAACAGCATAAAAAATCATCATGAGCTGACTTTGTTCATGTAATCCTTATGCCATCGCTGAACAACTATAGTGTAAGCAGTAGGCTACTTGCCACATGAAAAAGTGAATTTCCCTAACTCTTCTGCCATCCCCAGTGTCCAGACTTACGGCGATTGGAGGGACTGTCAAAGCAGTTGGACTGGGATGTTCGTAAAGTTCAAAGATGGTTTCGGGTCCGGCGAAACCAGGACAAGCCCAGTATCCTCACAAAGTTCTGTGAAAGCATGTATGTTCCTACTAGGCAATCCATCTAATCTGATCTAATGCCACAATAGAGATAGAGATAGAGACAGCGACAATAGACATATTGTGTTGAGAGTCAAATATTCATATTTGCCTTCCCATATTTCTTCTACTCAAGGTGGAGGTTTACATTTTATCTTGGGATATTTATCTATGCAATTCGTCATCTGTGGGTGGTGAGTTTAATTTACTTACTTTAAGAAATCACACATTTTGGTGCTAAACAATAAGATGTTTCTATAGATGTGAATATAATATAATATATATATAATATATATATATTGATCAAACTGATAATAACGTACCCTTGTGCATCTTTCTTTTGTTTTGTTTTTATATTGTTTTTTTTTCATACATATTAGTATTTTATTTTCTGTTTATTGTTTTATTCATTTTTTGTATTGTTTTACTACCTTTATTATTCTGACAAATTCTATAGTTGGATTCATTTGTGTTGTTTGACTCTTACTGACAGTCATTTTTATGTTTAAGCACTTTGTAAGATTAAGAAAAGTGCTTATTATAATTTATTGCCCTTAATCATGTTAATTGTCATTATTTCCCCCAGTCTCCTTGGATGTGGAATACTAGGCACTGCTGGTACAACTATCCTTTTCAGGTGAATTATAAGGTTACACGCTGTCAAAATTAAATGCTAAATTGTGTTTTTATGATCAAGGCCTGTGCCCCACTACATTCAAACGTTGTCGACCAAGAGTAAGGCTTACTATACAAAACAATTGGTCTGCGCTCTTCCTCCAACAGCCTCTAAGTCCTGGCCAGTACAACTACTATATGGCTGAGCTGGCCTTCTATTGGTCTCTCATGATATCCCAGTTCACCGACATCAAAAGAAAGGTGAGTCAGCTGACTTAAGAGGGGGATGGTGTGCGAGGCAGAGGAAAGACTTTGAGTCCTTATGACTATGAGCCTTTCTCAAAAACCATAATCCTGCTACTTTGGTCTTGTGTAATCAGGGAGCTGCATGTAGACCTTGGTGGGCAAGGTATGTTCATGTAGTTCACTTTTATGGAAAAGCTATAGTCGTCGGGCCTGAAATTAAGCTGGTTTGTCCTGTTCAAACACCTTGCTGGCTTTATGCTGAAGAGAGGCCCTGGCTTTTCAAACTATGCTGGAGGGTAAAGATGCTACAATTGGCCTTTGATACTGTTCAAACCGATAAACTGGTTAGACAAAGGCTGCGTAGGTTTCTGCAGAAACATAGGCGTCTTTCGTAAAGCGTCTTTCTTGTTTCTATGTTCTCCATGAAAATGCAAAGTAAGGCCAGCCAGGAGCAATAAAGAATTGAGTTCCTCATAAGAAGCAGTAAACTAAATGTGGTTGAATTAGTAACCAGCATTGAGCTTGTCCTATACAGAATATTGTCTTTTAACTTCAACCCCGTGCTATAAAAGATATGTTTTGCTGTTACAACACAAGACTTGAGCAACAAAGGCCTATCTAATCTCTCTCTCCCTTTTATATTTGCATTCCCTCTGGTAGGATTTCTTCATTCAATTTGTCCACCATATGGCCACCATAAGCCTCATCACCTTCTCCTATGCCAACAACATGCTGCGTGTGGGGACTCTGGTCATGTGTGTGCACGATGCATCTGACATCTTGCTTGAGGTAATAAAAACATGAAATAAAAAAGTGTCAATATTCGCAAAGTTGTCGTTCAGCTTTATTGAGACGTTGACAGATGCACAGGTATGCAAAAAGAAAAGAAAAAACGTTACCCAAACACAATACAGGCTAGGCCTCTCCCATGATATACACGTTTTGCAGCCCTGTGTGCAGATACATGTATAGCATGCCTATCAGGTTTTATATACGAATATGATATATTATGGATTGTTGTCTTTTACAGAACTCCCGAGTTAGGGGCATACACCCCTTAATATGTATTTTTACGACCTGGAAATTTTTTATTGAGGAATATGTTCAATTATCAAGGAAGCACATTTGGATTTATATTTGCTTTAAAAATGCATACACCCAGAACTAGAGTGAGCCAGTTTTGCAGATAAGTTGAGTGCAAAAATATACCAGAAATGTGTATGTGCCTAAAATGTTTACATAGGAAAAATGAGTGTACCGTAATAACAAGACAAACCTTGTGGTAAATAAACAGTATTAAATAATGTCGGTTTTCTTTCCAGTTTGCCAAGCTGGCTAACTATGCCAAGTATCAGAAGCTGTGTGATGGCCTGTTTGTGGTGTTTGCAGTAAGCTTCTTCATTTTCCGACTTGTCATCTATCCCTTCTGGTACGAGACAATTGACAAATGCAGGTTGAGGTGTTCAATATTAGCAAAATAGCAATGATGTTGACATCGTGCTTACAATTTTGTATGTTGGTTGTAGGATTGTCTACAGTGTTTTGTTTGAGAGCTGGGAGATCATTGGACCGTATAGGTCCTGGTGGCTTTTGAACGGGCTCCTGATAGTCCTTCAGATTCTTCACGTCTTCTGGTTCTTCCTCATTTCCCGCATTGCAATCAAAGCTATCTTCAAGGGCAAGGTAGGATGGCCTGTGTAGGACTTTGCATGATTTTGCATGGAACACAGATCTATTGCATAGTGGTTTGAGATGGAACATTTTTGTGTTCCCTTTTTATTGTACAATACAGTGTCTGCCTAAGACCAACTTTAAGTTCTCCCGCAGGTGTCAAAAGATGACCGTAGTGACATTGAAAGCAGCTCAGACGAAGAGACTGACTCCAACTCCAGGTCTGAGATGACTGCCAATCATAGGCTGGAGCCAGTGAAGGAAGAGAATGGAACCAATGGTTGCCTCAGCACCAACAGGGGAACACATGACCACTGAGCAAAGCAAAAGCGGAACATGAACGAAGAATGTACAACTCTGAAATGTTATGCTCCATGGACGTGGGTCCTCTGAGACACAAGGACAACTCATCTCAGCTCTCCTTTCACTTTCACTCACTTTTACTGAAGAAAAGACTAAAGCAACTGTCATAAAAGAGTGAAAAGAATGGACAGGCTTCAACCCAGAACGCTATTTATCACCGAGTGCTTTTCTTATATCAAGTTTACAGTTTCTGCTTAGAGAAGAAATGGAGGAAATTTAGAAATATATTCATAGCAGTTTTGAAGTTCAAATGCTGCTTGTATTGATAACAGTGTAATTTTGATAACTTATTTTATACTTGGAGAGCTACTGCTATGTTTTTGAAGTGGGTAATATATTTAGATATACTATATTTTCCTTAATGAATTTGCTGCCTCTTTCAATCTGAATGGAAAAATACCAAATATGAACTTAGTTGCTTTTCATTAAAATATATATTTAATGAAGTACAGTGTTTCCATACAGCAAAGTTGAATTGATTATTCCAGAAATAACAAAAATTTCATACATGGTTAAGTTATAATAGTTAACTTTAGTTTGTAACATTGTAGCAGTAGAATCACAGAATACCTCACCATCTCCTTGATTCCAGCAGAATAATCAATGTAAACGCAACTTTTTTTGTCCTTATTTTGGTCGTACGTGAAATCTTTTGAAGTCGATCAAAATTAGATTTTTTTCACACTCTTCCATCATGTCCTCACTGAAGTTATTATAGTGAAGACTGTAGGTCCCCAAAAAAAGATAATCACTTCATTCGGTAAACAGCACTTATAGTAATTATGTGTGTCTAAAACGATAGATGTTGTCATTCAGCCACTTCTAACACTAGGCTCACTTACCACATCTCCTGCACGGTCCTGCTTTCCTGCATGATCCTGACCAAAGCTGGAACCACGAGGTCAGTCAAACTATTTTCCCTCAGATAAAGTATTCTCAGAGACATGCTGGCTCTCACAGCAGCACACAGGTCCGTAACACAGGCATCCGTCAGGTCAGTCATCTCCACACTGACAGGAAGAAACAATGTGTAGTAGACTTGCATAATAATAATAATGATAAAAGTAATAATAGAAAAAAACGTAGATTCTGATCTTTAAAGCTCTTTGATAACAGAATCGGAATGTGTTATTATTCACTTAAAAGCCATGAAAGCTGTCTTAACACACTTCAAGTACTCCAAAAGGCAGTGTTGGTCAGTCAGTGCACCCCAAAGATGTTTAACCCCTTGATCGCCTACGTTATTTAGACCAACAGACAGGGATTTGAGGTTGGAGTTGCTACTGCTTAGCACATAGCCAAGCTCTTTGAAGATCTGTGAGATCAACTCGCATCGCACCAGGCTGAAAGATATTTAGGTTCTGATTACACAAGCAAGTAAAACGGTAATGGTTCCCCCCTCCAAACAATTCTATGTCCAGTGCCAGTTCACTATTCTAAACTAAACTATTATTTCAAGCACAAAAAAATTACTTTTGTTGCTGTGCCTCAGTTTCTGTAGCTGTATCCCAGGTTGCCTTAGGGCGTCACAGAGCGACAGTGCCCCCTCCTGTCCCAAATTGTTCACTGAAAGGTCCAGCTCTATCAGACAACAGTTCAGGCATCAGCCATAGCAGCACAGCAGACACCAGACAGCTCAGTGTTGTTCAGTCTGACAAGGGATGAGAGATGGATAAACGTTTGAAACAACATCTGAGTAGCATTTATTTTTCTAATTGCTTTTTAGATACTTATTGATGCTGCTGGTGATCCTTACATGACACTCCGTAGTTGACAGTTGGGATGTTGTAGAGCCTTGGACAGTTGGTTGACACCAATGTTACCAGCTGTATTACATGTCAGGTTTAGCATTCTTAATTTTGAGCAGTTAATGCATAATGCTTTTGACAATGCTTCCATAGACTCCGAAGTCAACTTACAGGATTGTAGCCTTGTAAAAAACTAAAAACAAAAAAGAAGACAACACAGAAAACGTATTGATCAATGCTCATCAGCTGAGATTTTTAAATATACACAGGATAGGATGTTATAATATCCATTATGCCATACTCCAAGATGAGAACTTCAAAAGCCAATATTTTAGAATGGACTTGGGTTCAGCACAGATATGTCATTGGGGTTTTCAAGTGGGCACTCTCCATCCCGGATGTTTCATTAATTTGAGCCCACAACACCTCTAGAAGTCTTAACAGTGAACAATGACATCTCAGAACCACCCCCATTCTATATCCGCTCTCTGCACAGCCAGATATTTAAAAAAGTTGTGAGATATCCCTATACCTATCCCTATTACCTATTCATGCAGG